>JAVGVS010000379.1:175686-409596 GCA_032718565.1 Distichodus sexfasciatus | reverse complement strand
AAGCCTTATAATTCATGAAATGCTGATTTTGATTGAGCAAAGCATTAACACTGATGAACTGTGCTTCATTTTGGATGTTTGAGCTCACTCTCTGTGTGTAGATTTTGTATGCTGCTGATTCTGCTCTGTGTGTGTGTGGTTGTGTGTGTGATCATTGTTATTCAAGTCAGGTGAATGTGTGTGTGTGTTGGCATCGTTATTCCGCTCAGGTGTGTGAGAATGAGGCTGTGAGGTCAGCGGAGACTAAATCTCCCACCGGGGCCTGACTGAGGATGTGATGGGGCTCTCATCAGCACCAACGCCCCAAACAAAGCCGCTTCTGCCGGAAAAATAAAATCCATACCACTCCTGTGTGATGTGCTGGGGACATGCAGGGGCCGGAGGGGTTCGGAGGTCTGGGGCTTGGTCCCTAAAACACACACACACACACATCTTTAATTTTAAAATGTGGCAAGCTTTAGCAATGAATCTAATGCACAATTTAAAATCAATATCCTCGAAAACAGCTTTTGATGTGATGGTATCGTCAGAGGGATAAGGAAAAAGATAGAGAACCAAAAAGTAGCGAGAGAGAGAGAGAAGGAGAAAGAAGAAGGGGCTGTGTATATGTCAGAAAGAGAAAGCATAAAAGAAAAACAGAGAGGGGACCTGAAAGAAAAAAATGGAGCAAGTAAAAAAGGGAAAGATGTATACGGAAAAAGAAGAATGGCGAGCTAAAGGAAAAGATGGAGATCACAGGAGAAAGAAAGAGAGAAATAGTGAGAGGGAGAAAAAAAATAAAGGCATTATGTGAGATAGAGAGAAAGTATAAAAGAAAAACAGAGTAAGCAAGAGAGATTGAAAGAAAAAATAAATTAATGGATTGAAAAACAAAAAGGGGGGAAGGTGTAGAGAGAAACAGAACAACATACTCGATGTATAAAGTAAAAGATCAAAAAAGAAAAGTAGGAAAAGAAGGAAAGAGAGAGAAAAATGGAGAGAGAGAAAAAGATAACGGGTTTGTGTGTGAGAGAGAGAAAGTATAAATTAAAAAAAAACAGAGACAGGATAGGAGAGATTGAAATATAGAAGAAAGTGACTGAATAAAAGGAGTATATAAGAATGACGGAATGATGTAAAGAGAAACAGAACAAGAAGATAGCAAGAGAGAGAGAAAAACAGAGGTAAAAGTTGAGGAAAAAAGAAAAACTCAAAAAGAAAAGGTGAGTAAGAAACTAAGAAAGAGGACAAGATGTAGAGAAAAACAGAACAACAGAGTCCCCATCATGTGGTCCCCACCAGATATTAAAACACACATCTGTGTATGTGTGAGATAGAGAGAGAAAGAGAAAGAGAAAGAGAAAGAGAAAGAGATAGTGTGTGTGTGTGTTTGAACAAGTTTTTAGATATTGGTGAGGACTCGATAGTCCCCACCATGTGTTTGCTTCTACATGTGATGTGTCACAAGCAGGTATGATAAACGTACTGTATGTGTGTATATTTGTCTGTGTGAGAGAGAGAGAGAGAGAGAGAGAGAGAGAGAGAGAGTTTGAACAAGTTTTTAGATATTGGTGAGGACCTGGTCCCCACATTGTGTTTAGCACGCCATGTGTCCCCACCAGGCATGATAAGCACGGATGTGTGTGTATTTTTGTGTGTGTAAGAGAGAAAGAGTGAGGTAGAGTGAGACAGAGAGAGAGTGAGAAAGATAGACAGGGTGAGAGGGAAAGAGAGAATGTGAAAGAGAGTGGATTTAGATATTGGTGAGGACCTGAGGGTCCCCACCATGTGACTGCTTGAACATGTGATGTGTCCTCACCAGGTATGATAAGCACGTATGTGTGTGTATTTGTATGTTTGAGAGAGAGAGAGAGAGAGAGAGAGGGAGAGAGAGAGAGAGAGAGAGAGAGAGAGAAGGTAAGAGAGAAGTCTGTAGCTATTGGTGAGGGCCTGATGGTCCCCACAGTGTTGCGTCTAGCTCTGTGTCCCCACCAGGTATGATAAACACATATATTTGTGTGTGTGTGTGAGTGTGTGTGCATGTGTGTATGTGTGTGTGTGTTTAAGCAAGGCCAGCCAAGGAAGTCCGAGAGGCGGATTCTTGATGCTTTGACCAGCGGGGATTTGGCTTGGCTCTCGGAGCCGAAATAACTCTCCCGTGCTTCTCTTTCCATTTTAATAGAGCGGCGGTGCAGGCGGGCCGAGCTTTAATAAAGTAGCGTGGTGTCTGTCGAGCCAGGTGTAGCTCCAATCCCCTCATATTCTAAGTAAATCCCGCAGAAAGGTGTTGGGGGGAAGCCGCGGAGGGTTAGGCCTGAACCGCTTCCTCCAAACCATCACAGGAATTCATCTTCTCTGCTTCCATTTCCTCACTCGGAATTTTATCTCTTGGCTCTGTAAAGAATAAAAAACGAAAAGAAGACGTTTTTGGGAACGATGGGAAACGCAGCTGGGAAGTGTGTCATATGCTTTTTTAATTTTTTTTTTGCAAAAAACATGTGCTTATTTATATTATTATATTCGATTACTCTTTTAGAAAAAGACACTTTCAGTTGTAATGTTTCTATGTTCTAATCATGACTTTTTAAGCTTCCTGTGTTCCTAAAAATCTAAGTGATAAAACATAAATCGTGAACAGCACCAAGACTTTAACGCAAACCTGATCACTGAAGTTAAAAATGACAAATTTATGGACGTATTTAATTTATAATTTGGCTGAATTCACTACAAAATGCGCTGTAGGCATTAAGATGTTACAAAAGTAAAAGAATTATAGTAATATTTTACTTTTTGCTGTAATGTAAGGCATTACTAACACATTATCAGTAATATTATACTCATTAAATATCTCCGTAACGTGTTACAACGCACATTTAACCCAAAATTGAGTGGTTTTGTTTTTATTAAAAAAATCGCCAACACCATGAGACCTTTGAGAAAAGTAGATTGAGTAAAAGAGCTATTTCCTACAGTGTGTAAGGCTACAGTCATTATGCTACAACACATCGCCCTCCACTGGATGTAGAACGAACTGCAGTAAACTACATTTTATCATTTTACAGTGTCCTGCTTCCACACTTATTTTGGAGAAAGTAACTCAAAAATCATGTAGCGCATTACAATTCAGAGACATTACTTCACTGTAAATCACTTAGAAATAAATCTTCTATACACTACTAACTCATTTAAATTCAGGTTTATATAAATAATCCACAACGATGATATGAGTTGAGCTGATTCTAAATGTAGATTTGTAAGAGAAATTAAACTCTTTTTGTCCCCCAACTGATGGGCCCTTTTTGGGGTTTGAGGGGCCAAAGACATTTTGTAAATGTCTAATTTTGAATTAATGAGTCGATTCATCAAAGCATGTTGGTGGTGAAGCAGACATGAAGGCGGCCCGGAGCATTATCATAAGACATTTGTTGGTGGCGTGACAATGCCTGGCCCCGGGCCGCTGACATGTTTTATTTAATAACGGGGGAATTTCGGCCGTGTTTGCCTTTCATTAAAGCCAAAGCTGGAAAGAGAGACAGAGCGGAAGAGAGAGAGAGAGAGAGAGAGTCACGTGGTGCAAAGCCGGAACTTCAGAAGCGGAGTCAGAGTCGGAGCCGGAGTCGGCCATCTGGAGTGAGGACGGGAAGATTTCGGAGGACGTTGGTTTAATACCGGCGTGTTTTGTTTTTCGAGCCGGTCTCTGTGATGTGGCTCTTTTTTGGGGTTTGGTGCGGAGGGGGTATATTCAGAAAGAGGGGGTGTTATTTGCGGGGGTGGGGGTCGCAGTTGACCACCCGGTCGAGGGGTTTTGCGCAGGGCCGGAGGCGCGAGGGTTTAGAGGAGGCTGAGAGCAGTAAAGCTGTGCTGAGACTTACAGCAGAGACACGAGAGCTGAGCCAGAAACTTACTGAGAGATAAAGAAAGAGAGAGAAACAGAAGGAGGGTAAAAGAGAGAAGGAATGAGGGGGCGTGGGTAGGCAAGAAGAGATGAAGATGAAGAGGGAAAAGGTTGAGAAAGAGGAAAGAGAGAGGTTCAGAAAAAAGTGAAATGCTTAGAGAATGAAAAAGAGAGATGACATCAAGTCGAGGACAGAATAAGAGAAAAAGAGATGAAGACAAAAAGAAAAGAGAGGCCAAGAAAGAGAAAGATTCAGAGAAAATGTGAGACAGTGAGAAAAAGATGGAGAGAGTGAGAGAGAGAGATGCAGAAGGAGGGTAAAAGAGGGATGGAATGGGGCGGGACTTTAGGTGGGAAGGAAGAATGAAAGAGATAATATCGAATGAGAGAGATTTATATCGTTAGGTCTCATGGCATGAGATCTTATCACAACCCTAGGATAGACACATTAGATATAGATATTGATATAACATTTTAATAACACTGTTTAAACCAATCAAAACCATGAAAATGTCACATGTAAACAAAATACCAAACTGTCATAAGTTTTTATTGTGATGTAGTTAGTGTGCGTAGTGAGTGAGAAAGTAAGTGTGTTTCTTCATAACAGATGTGGCTGCAGGGCAGCAGGGTGACAGGTTATAGGTGAAAGTCAGGGTTCCTGTGAGTGTTAGGGTTAAGTTGAGGGTTAAAGGTCGCAGCCGGGGCGGGGTTACGGGCAGGGCGGGGTCAGTTTGGGGTCGAGGTGGACGCTGCCCTCGGGGCCACATGCTAACCGCTAAATAAAGATCCTCCTCCCTCCAATTAGGACTGTAATGTCATTCCAGGGTTGGCTTTGTTTCCGCGCTCGCAGTGTTCAACACTTACATTTCATTATAACCGTATCCAGAAAGCAGTAATCCTGTCATACTGGGAAACATTGAACATCTCCCGGGATTTATTATTATATGTATGATATGAGAATTATTGGCCGATGCCGATATCCAATGGTTTAAATGCCTATGTTGTCGATGCTGATAAAGATATAAAGATATTTTGCTCGGCAAAGTTCCACTGCAAGCTCAGAATTTTGGCACAAAACTAACGTCATAATTCTGATGTTTCTAGCACAGCACCAAGACATGCGATCATGAGAGCAGAATAGAGAGAGGGTGGGGCATTTCAAGCATAGTGCGCAACATTTTAAGGAAAAGGTGCTTCCCGCCCTTGCGGTGTACCAAGTCAAATAGGGCATGTGTGACATTCTATGTGCACTACCTAATGTGTAGACAGCCATTAAGCTACACCGCTGGCTATTACCTGAGATGCATACTACCACATAGAGAAGTATGATAAGAGTGCCTTACCTACCATACTATTAAGTGCGGCAGTACGCGGATCTGGACACAGTCCATGTGTGAGCTCACATTCACCAAGTAAGGTAAACATGCAATTTACTTAGTTTTTTTTTACATGTGCAAGCAAAGTTGAGTGCGCAAAGATGAGAACTTGCTTGCGAACGTTTCACTGCGTGCTCAGAATTTTTGATGCAAAATATCTCCAGACGTCAAAAGCATGGGATGTATAAAATCACTTCTCAAACTATGGACATGCCTGACACAAGTGCTACCTTTTGGATGTACAAAAAATACGCCATCAAATATCACAGGAAAATATCAGGAAAGTCAGTCCAATAATATAAAAAATAAAATAAAATCAATGAAATACAGAAGCCATAGGGTCAAATGCGGAGGTCACATTCCCTTGAGGTGCACTGTTGCATTCACAATGATAAGTAATCACTCACATGATAAGAATAACTATGAAGAGTTTTCTGTCCTGTGGAATGGGGTGGCACATAGAGCAAATTGGCATTTATGCCCAGAACAAAACCAAACACTGTGGGCCAGTGTTGAGTTGGCAGGTTAAACACAGCTAGATGCCGCACTGATATGATTTATCTCCAACGTCAACAAAAAGGTTATTCATGCTGCTTTGTGTGTGTGTGTGTGTGTGCATCTCCAGTTGCTGCCAATGTCACCCCAACCTGTCACCACCAACATGGGATGCAGAGCTCCCTCTCCCCAGAGCAATGCATTATGGGATCTGTCTGCAACCCTCTGTAAATCAGGCACGGCGCCCGAAAGACACTTGACCTTGCTTTGGCACATCCAAAAACGTTTTCGACTCCATGAGACGATAGAAATAAGGGATGAGGTCAACAGCATCAAAAGTGCTGCTCTGAATCCAAATGATAGATTTTATTGAGATTTTTGCAAAATACTTGTCACAAAGCTATAACAGGACCATCATCCTACCTCAAGCTCTACTGCCACTGAAACGGAGCTGAAGATAAACAAATATGAAAGGATATGAAAGTAAGTGATTGTCATTGTGAACACATCACAACACACAGTGCATCACAATGAAATATGACTTCTACATTTGACCCATCCATGAAGATGCAGCAGGTAGCTGCCATGGGCACTGCATGGGGATGAATGCTTGGGGACTATACCTTGCTCATGAGTCCATCAGTGGTAGATTTGGTTTGTGTGATTCGTATTTGTTTTGGCGTGATGGTGGTGTACTTGTGGTTAAGATGCTCTGGACCAAAAGGTTGTGGGTACAAATCCTACATCCAGCACTACCATCCCTGGGTTGTCAAACAAGACCCTCAAAGCCAAGTGGCTCCAGGGAAACTGACACATGTAATTTGTAAAAGGAACTCACTTTGGATAAGAACATAAGCTAAACGCTGTAAATGCAATGTTTTTTGTTGAACTTCCAGCATTGGAGCACTTCCTACGTCTTGGGCCAGTTGCTAGCATAAAGGTTAGGGCATTTGCCCTGTGATCAGAGGGTTGGTGGTTCGAATCCTGGACCAGTAAACGCATCACTGAGGTACTCATAAGCAAGGTACCATCCCCATGCACTACTCCCCAGGTGCAGTCAATGTCAGCTGCCCACTGCTCCTTCACAGATAGGTCAAATGCAGCAGTTACATTTGTTGTGGTAACAGTGAGTGATTATTTGTAACTGTGAACACAGCACAGCACACAATGCACCACAACCAAATGTAACCTCTGCATGTAACCCACCCATGTAGGAGCAGTGGGAAGCACAAGGGGACAGTGTTTTGGGACAGTTCCTTGCTCATGAGTACCTCAATGGTCCCTTTAACGGTCTGGGATTTGAATGATGACCTTCCAATCACTAGGGAGAGCCATAACCATTACACTACTGAGGTGCACTGTGTGCTGTGTTCACAATGAGAAATAATCACATACTTTAAAAAGTAAACTTGTTATAACTTAGCCAGCAATGAGTAAATCCAGTGTTCTAGGTGTATGTTCTTAAAAACACACGTTCAGTATTTAACAATTCCATAAATTGTGCAGCTCCACCTTTTATTGCTAATTTGAGTCAACAATTAGGAGCTGTTCAGCCACTCTTTAGATTTATTGGAGTTTTGGTGTAAAAAATAAAGCACTTGTAGCAACACACTTCCTAACAAAGCAGTACTTTCTCATCTGAGCTCAAGCACTTCTATTACTTCTATGAACATGAACGTGGAAGTTGTGATACCTCTGTTCCGTCAATAACACCTTACGGAATCACATTGCAGCTTCCTGAGGTTTACAGTTTCATATTATGAGTTTGCAGCTCTGCAATTCATAACCAGGCCAATATGAGTATTAACGAATGCTGCTTGGGCTGCAAAGTGCACTGTAAATGCGAAAGCAATCGCGAGGCCTCGCAAACTTCCAACGGCTTTGCGCGAGCTGTGGGAAGGGATGGAAAAGAGCATGCTTTCACTCTCTCTACTCAATGATTTATTCCGGCGAGGCCTGCAGCTCGTTACAAGGAGGCATTCCTGCCGAGAAGGCGGAGTAGCGCGGCATGACATGTGTTGCCGTTTAAAATGCTATTGTCTGGAGTTAATGACTTGCGCGGGCTTATAGGTGTAAATGGTTGATCCTCAGTGCTAATTTCATTGGTTGAGCAGGAACCATAAAAAGGTCATTACGCCCCGGCCCCGTGTTTAACTCACCGCTAATTCTGCAGCGGGAAGAGCGTTCGGGAAACTGTATTGATCGCGTCACAGCTTAACAAGCAGCTGTTTAATAAATCGGTCCCGGCGCAAGGAGAGGGAGGAGAGAAAGAAGAGGTGGAGGAGCAGAGACAAGAAAGAATAAAAAAAAAGACAAGAATTAAGCCTGGAAGAAAAGGGAACAGAAAGTAAGGGATCGCAAAATTTGATAGAATAGATCCAAAAGAGTCTAAGATGACGGAATAAAGAGATATAAAAAGGAAAGAGTGGAGGTGATAAAGGTCCAGAAAAAGAGACACAAATAGGAGAGATAAGAGACAAAGAAAGAAAGAGGGGGGATGAAAAAGAGAGACAGAGATAGAAAGAGAGAGAGAGAGAGATAAAAAGAAAGAAAGAGTGGAAGAAGGTATAAAAGAAGAAAGAAGAGAGACTGAAAGAAAGACAGAGCGAGGGGGGAAATGAGAGTGAGACAACAGACAGATAGAAGTGGAGTAAGAGAGAAAGAGAGACAGAGAGAGAGACTTAAAAATAGAAAAAGCTGGAGGTTAGGTGGAAAAGAGAGGGAAAGGAGAGATATAACAGGGGGAATAAACAGACAGAGGAGGAGTAGAAGGGGGAGAAGAAGGAGGAGAGAGAGAATGAGGGAGGAGAGACAGAAATGTAAAAGGAAAGAGTGTGGGTAGGTGAAAAAGGTACAGAAAAAGAGAGACCAAAAGGAGAGATAACAGAGACAGAAAGAAAGACAGGGAGAGTGAGGGAGATTGGGAGACAGAAAAAAAGAGGGAGAGCGAGTAGGAGAGCGAGAGCGAGAGAGAGAGAGATTTTAAAAGGAGAGAGTGAGGGAACATGATAAAAGTGCAGAAAAAATGAGATAAAATGGAGAGATAAAGGAGCGAGACAACGTACAACGAGAGAACAAGGAAGAAAAAGAGTTTAAAAAAACCAAGAATTAAGCCTGCAAGGAAAAAAAACAACAAAACGGAAGTCAGTAAAAGACACAAAACGATAGATCACAAAAAAAGATGAGATGATAGATAAAAAAGAAGAGGGAGAGAGACTTAAAAAGGAAAGAGAGGAGGAAAGTGATAAATGTGCAGAAAAAAGAGACAAAAGGAGAGATAAAAGAGATATACACAGAGGAGAAAGAGACAACAGAGGGTGAGAGGAGGAGTAGGAGGAGGAGAAGAAGAGAGATAGAGACATAGAGAGACAGAGAGAGTAGAAACAGAACAAGACTAGGATGAAAAGTAGTCAAAGGAGTCAAAAATCATGATAAAAAGACAGATAACGAGGAGTCAAGCAAAAAGTAGGGACAAGAACGACAGTGTAAGAGCCAGAAATGATTAAAGACAACAGTGATAAAAGACAGAGTGTAACATAAAGAGAAAAAGAAGAGAGGCAGAGAAAGAGAAACAGAGAAGAGAAGGAAAGGTAGCGGGAGGATGGAGAGAGACAGATGAGTGGTGATGGGGGATTGTGGTGATGGAAAGTCGTCCCTCTTGCCCCTGACAAATTTATGTTAACAAGCAAATTAGCCACCGCGTGAGGAGACGTCGCGATCGATAGCCGCAATAAAAAGAAGAAAAGAAGGAGGGAGGAGGGAGGAGGAGGAGGAAAGTCGTCCCCCTCCTCCGTCCCCTCCGTCCCTTTATCCCTCCCTCACTCCCTTCCTCCATCCCTCTCTCCGTCCCAGAGGCCCATCAACAATGAGATACACAAAACGGCTATCGACATCTCCAACTGCCCTGCTGTCACATCAAACCGCCCATTAGCGCCGGCCCTTTAGCGGGACGTCCAAGTGGACGGCGGGGACCCTGAGGGGACGAAGACTTGGGGCCCCAGGACGTCACTCACACACCTTCACTTCTCTTTTTTCTCTTTCTTGATTTTCGTCATCTTCATGTCATTTTAACCTTTTCAGAACTTTGACATTTTTGAGTTTTCTTATACACCTTTATTTATTGACATATTATTTACAAAGCATTACTAGGCTTGCACACCTCAATATTCTTCTGTCTCAAAAGCTGTCATTTATGTTTTTATTTCGTGTAAAAATATCAAAATTGATATTCTTTTAATGAGCAAATTTTAGTTGAGTTTTCATGATGTCAAGTTTAAGTGAGTGATTGTTTGTCATTGTGAACACAGCACAGCGCACAGTGCAACACAGCACAGTTGGTAGTGTAATGGTTAAGGAGTAGACTCCGTGATTGGAAGGTCACAGGTTTGAATTCCAGACTGATAAAGGTACCACTAAGGTACTCATGCAGTAACACTAATTTTGGGGGCAGTTGGTAGTGTAATGGTTATGGAGTTTGCACCTCATCAAAAGGTCGCCGGTTCAAGTAACAGACTGGTTAAAGCTACCACTGAGGTACTCATGATCAAGCTACCATCCCCAAGTACTGTTCCCCGGGTGCTGCCCACTGCTTCTTCATGGATGGGTCAAATGGAGAGGTCACACGAGGTTGTGATGCCCTGTGTGCTGTGCTTTGTTCACAATGACAAATAATCTTTCACTTTCACTTTCAATATAAAGTGACCTCCGTGAAAGAGCAGTGGACAGCTTTGATGGCAGCACCTGGGGAGCAGTGCTTGGAGAGTATCCAGCGGTACCATCAGGTCCTGAACCGATGACCTTCCGATAACACGGTCCACTCTCTAACCGTTACACTACCAACTGCCCCAAAAATGTAGCAACTTCCGAACACTAATCATTTATAAGTGTTAATATTAATTATTGGTAAAGTTTTGCAAGATGGGACATTCTATATCTTATTATAAAGGATATTATCTGGAAATTTTGTCATATTCAAATGAGCTTAAAATACTGCATTGCACAACAAAAAATGCATCTTAGATGATGTGCGTTATTAATATCAAAAGTTACTGAAGAGTTCATTCACATACTTCACATCCCGAGCTTATTACATAAATAAATATATCTAACTACATTGCTGTCATATCAAACTGCCCATTAGCGCTTGGCCTTTTAGGAAGACTTCCAAGCGGATTTCGGGACCCCCCCCCCCGGAGGGGCCGGCGGCCCGGGGGGCCCCCCGAGCCTCCTGCCCTCCGGGGGGCCCGAAATCCGCTTGGAAGTCTTGCCACGGGCAAAAAAAGAGAGTCTTGTTCCTGATAAAAGAGTAGAAAAGGCCGATACTCGAGAGCTGTCAGGCCTCGTTAAAAAGAGCAACCCGAAGAAGAGAAAAGAAAGAGCGAAAGAGAAGAGGAGGAGGAGGAGGAGGAGGAGGCGAGGACGAGCCTCGGGGAGTGACTCCGGTCGAGGGCTTTCTTTCTTTTTCTGCTTCCTTTGATTCTGTAGCAGCCTTGGAAATGTTGATCCAGATATAAACTGGCAGGGAATAAAAATAAGAAAGTTATAAAGTCAATAAAACTCAAGAGAAAGTAAATTTTATAGATTTTATAACCCTATAAGGTTAATTTTTTAAAAAAAAGAACGATTTAAGGTAAAGAAAGTTTTCTTCATTTAAGTTGATTAATATTATAATTTAATATGAATAATCTAATAGAATTGCACGTTTGCAAGATCTGGTTTAAAATTTTATTTTATTTGAAATATGTTTGCCAAATATTTCTATTACCTTAATTTGAACATTTTTAATTTATTAATTTATAGTCACCTTAAGCTTTTTTAAGGTCCTCACTGAAAAATGTTGAGATATTTAAACTTTAAACATTTTTTATTACTTTACTTTTAGTGTCAAGGTTGGGAGAGTTATATTATAGCTATATATATTTAAAATATGTTGAACAATATAATAATCAACTTCCAAACTTAATTCTGAATGCAACTTTGAAATTGAGAAAATTAAACAACATTTGCCAACATTATTGTTAAAGTTTCCTTTGGCCCATTATGGTCAAGAGCTCCCTTTTTTCACATGTACTGTATACATTTATAGATATTACACTATTACATATTAACAATGCATTAAGTATAGTATTTCACGTCTCAAGGGGGTCGTCGACGGCGACGAAGATGGCGTCGAGGCCTGTAACCTCGCACACGTTGTCACAGGGCAACTTCTCAGCATGGTGCCACGTTCCTCACGTGTCCATCAATACTCGTTTACTCGTTCCCACCCTCGCTCCCTGTTGTCCTGTCACTGGCCCTCTCTCTGTCCATCACTCAGTGTGTTCTAAGTGGCCTGTCCTCCCTTGTGTTGCAGCTCTATTAATCTGCAGCGCTGTGTGAACAGTCCGTCGCCTCCCCGTTAATGTTTAATGGGCCTCCGCACTGGATCAATGGCCCAGTTTAGCAAAGACAACATTACACACATCCACACCACACACTTGTAGAAATATCTTTGTGAGGTACTTCTATTGACATTAATCTAATTAACTAATTAATTAAATATATAAAGCAACACGTTTCTCTAACCCTGATCTTTCCCACATTAACCGACAGCAAATGTTTTAACGTTTTAGTTAAACATGGACAGTTTTTATAAAAACATTTGTTCTTATGGGGACCGGTCCTCACGTACCACAATGTCCTGCAAAAAGCAATAAAAATGAACAAATCCTAATTTTTTCTGTCTTTTAGGGAGCAGCCAGGTCCTCACAAACCCCCAAAATATACACATACATTTGTATTACTGCACTATATTGCCAGAAGTATTGGGACAGCACTCTAAATCACTGAATTCAGGTGTTCCAATGAGGGTTGTGTTTCAGGGGATGAGTTTGGCCCCTTGGTTCCAGTGAAAGGAACCCTTAATGCGTCAGCACACCAAGAGATTTTGGACAATTTCATGCTCCCAAATTTGTGGGAAGAGCTCCTGTTCCAACATGACTGCACACCAGTGCACAAAGCAAGCTACATAAAAACATGGATGAGGGAGTTTGGTGTAGAGGAACTGTCTGACTGAATCTTTTACCTAGTTTTTCAAATTTCTCCTTCTTGGGATTGGTCCTTACAAACCACAATGTCCCCACAAAACCATAAAAATGTATAAATATTTCAAAACACAGCCACACACACACACACACACAAACACACACGAGTCGGACAGTATTGGACAGGTTAGTTAGGAAGTGACCTATCGCTCTTGAAGATGAGTCGCTGACGCACCGGATGACTCGATGAAGGATGGCACTCCTCCATCCATTAGAGTGCAATTACACACCATGGCTCATTACACTAGTCACATCACAACCATAACCACAGATTAACAGGTGCTGACCTTCACTGCAGTACTGAGAATATATCTACCAGGGCTTTGTGTGTGCGTGTGTGTGTGTTCACATGGACAGCATTATATATACAGTATATATATATATATATATATATATATATGTACTGTATATATATAATGCTGTCCATGTGAAGGACGAGGCGAGAGAGAGATGAAGCAGCACTTGTCCAAAGCAAGTGAGCTGTGTTCAGGCGATCAATGTGCCATCAGTCAGGAGGAATATTTCCACTGTTCCCACAGGAACACCTTTATTACTGACGCCTGCAACACACATACACTCACATATGCACACATACAACCAGCACCCAATAACATCCGACACATTATTTACCCTCCTACTGATTTCTCTTATTTATTACACCAAAGATAGACACAAAACATTCTTGTTTCACAAAAATCTTACCTCCACAACTGAATAGATACAAGATTCAGATACACAACAAGATGTAGTAAAATGTAACCCATAGATAGATAGATAGATAGATAGATAGATAGATAGATAGATAGATGAGGAAAGAAAGAACACCAGACAGAAAATAAGAAGAAGGATTAGTAAATAGATCTGAACAACTTAATTATTTAATTAATTATATATTGTCACTGAGATTTTAATAATTAATTGTTATCATTATGAAATTTTCTCATTGTAAGCAATCTCTCACACACACCTTCTTGTTTTGCTGTCATTTTGTGAAGTCCCATAGTATAAATTTCATAAAGCTCATAGTTAACCTCAGTAACCACAAGCAAATATTTTACCTTTTCAGTTTCTCACATTAATCCTGAATTAGTTCCTCAGGAGGACTGGAGCACACATTTAAAACTGTCTTCACGTTGCAATAAAACTGGACAAATCGTAACTTTATGATCAAAATTTTAGCAGACATAATTTGAGCACACGTTCTTATCACTTGCTAATTAGGCGGACAGTCTCATTGGAGTAACTTGCGGTTAAGGGTCTTGTTCAGTAACCCAATCATGGTAGTACTGGATTTAGGATTCGAACTCACAACCTCTTGGTCCACAGGCGAGTATCTAAACCACTAGACCATCACCACCTCTCAAGCCCGTAAACACTCTCACATGTTCAAGGTGACTTTCACAACGAAAATGACATCAATGCAATTTCATCTTCGCCATGACAAGCTGAAAGCCGAGAAACATGATGAGAAATGTGTGCTTGGAAAACTTTAAACATTCTGTATTTCACACACACACAACCACAAACATACACACTAACACATACACACACAGAGGAGAACAGCAATAATAATAATAATAATAATAATAATAAATGTAGAGTAATTTTAAGATTCTTTATTTGGTACAAACATAAGTATACTACAAGTACAACAAGTAATGAAATGTAAGCTGATTGTTCAAGAAACTAAGTTTAATAAATAAGAAATATACAGA
The DNA here is from genome assembly GCA_032718565.1 of Distichodus sexfasciatus. Lineage (NCBI taxonomy): Eukaryota > Metazoa > Chordata > Actinopteri > Characiformes > Distichodontidae > Distichodus > Distichodus sexfasciatus. The sequence goes on along the minus strand of JAVGVS010000379.1, from coordinate 395,051 downwards.
AAAAGAAGTTTAGAGATTTCCTGGTGCATCATATGGTTCAAGGTGACATTCACCAAATAACATGATTGCACTTTTGTCTTCGCCGTGAGCAATGTGTGGAGGAAAACCTTAAACTCTACGATTGTCACACACAACAAACCATACGCACAAACAAGATGAATAATGAAATTTTATTTAAGTTTCCTGTTTTAGTTTGAGATCAGGCTGGTTGATGAGCATGGATTTTACTTTATATTTAGTCATTAATTATAAATACATGATTAATACTCATACCACTCATTATTAGTACCTATAATAAAGCAATCAGAGAGAATGATCATTATGATAATTAGCAGAGAATGTACGGTGTGTACTTTTCGCATTTTCGCCTTTTTGATAACACTGACCTGTGCAAGCATCCCTTCCAAAAATACTGTATATAAAAGCTAAACCAGCAGCCTCTAATGCATTTAAGACTCGATTCTTTATTTGTCACACACACACACAGTTTTACAAATACAACATGTAATGAAATGTAACCTGATTGTTCAAGAAAGTTCAGGAAAACTAAATGTAATGTATAAAAAATATATAGAAAAATATGTTTCCTAAACAGGGATCGAGACTTACAGATGCATCTTATGTTTCAAGGTGACATTCACAACCAAAAAAACATGAATGCACTTTCGTCTTCTTCGTAGAAAATGTGTGCAGGCAAACTTTAAACACTCTGATTGTCACACACACACGGAGAAGTGCAATAATAATAAAAAAAAAAAATCGCAGCTTGCTGTACACGAGATCTGGTCGGTTGATGAGCTGTGTTAGTGGAATACCCTATTAGATATGAGGCAGCGTGGCGACGGCCGAGGAGAGGGCTTTACTTTAAATTGAGTAGTGCCAACGCACATTTATTGGCTCTAATGCGCTACAGGGCCCAAATCCTCCCCCCCACCTCCACCGCCGCCCCGTCGCCGCGACGCCCCACCGCCCCGTCCTCATCGCCGTGATGCTCCACCGCCCCGTCCTCGTCGCCGTGACACCCAGCCTCTATGCCTAACTCTGGTCCAGCTCCGGTCCACCTTTTCCGGGGAAACATAATAACCTTTTTAAGGGCTCCGCCTCATCACCTCCACCCCCTTTCCCCCTCCATAAAGACCCACAGCAGCACCTCTCCACCTCCCCAACTCGCCTCGACTCGCCCTGACCCGCCACACACGCACCTAATCTTTTGTTATTACATTGTTAATATGATTTTCCCTCCCTTTTGCACTCTGATCTGCAGCTAGCAACCGTAAAACATCCAATTCTTCTCGCTGAGAGAGGACGCAAGGCTGCTGTTCGTGGAAAATATCAACCTGCACAGCAGTGCGCAGGTGTGCAGTGAAAATGAATGCAATGGTAAAAAATTATATATGTGTGTGAAAGCAAAAAGAATACAAAGCTTTTGATATAAATTACTTTTCTCAAACATATTTTAATGATTGAAATGCACGGGATTTATGGCATAATTTTACTAGAAACATGACTTCTTAGTTCATCATTTTTTATCTTAGAAGAATATTTTGTCCCAATTTTTTCCTGTAAAATGTGCTATATCAGCTGCTCCATGTCAATGTGGGTTTTTACCAGCCTTGTTAATCCCAGCGGAGCCCCCTGCTGACCGGGCGTAAGGTCTCATCTGCTCCCCCACTCCCCCACCCCATCCCTCCCTCATGTCTGCCCTGCTGCTCATTGATCAGGTGATTGATTAACAGATTGGTAATATTAACTGGGATGATGCATGGGAGATGGAGCGTGTGATTCTCGTTAAGGCTGAGCGAGGAGGCGGAGCTGCAGGACGACCAACAGCGCTCATTAGCATCCTAATTAAGAGGCCATCAGATACCACTCAATCACACATCACATCACTCCCCACACACACACACACCCATACACACGCACACACACACACACACACACACACACACACACTCATGCATGTGCAATACACGTACAGATGGACATACTCCGTGTAAAAAAGTGTAGAAGTTGAGGAATTATTTAAAAAATCAAAACCTTGTTTAGGATCTCATTTATTCCAGGACTATATTTGTTCCTAGCCTTTAAAAATAATTTTTAAAATAGCATGAGCAGATTTATTACAAAAATGAATTCTCATTATTATTTTATATGTTCTTAAACATTTTTGCATATTATACAATTTCAATGTTATACTTCTTAGCACTATATACTGTAAGAGTTCAAGTTTGAGAAATCTGGTTTGATCTTTATTCATCCAGAGTGACTTTTCTCTCTTTTTAAATATGTGTATTTTTCAACTACCAGGTGTCTGTTATTGCAGTTGAACTGGCATCTGATTAGCTACCTGTCACTGAATCACAGTGCGCTCTCATCAGCTGTGAGTTGGAGTCAGAGGATGGAGTCCACCTCGGGAAGACGAAAGTAACAATCCATGGCTGTATTTATCCAAATGAATGTAGTGAAAGTCGAAACAAACAGAACTTACACATTTGAGTGTAACTTACGCAAGCTGACAGTCACAACACTCACTACCTCAAGAACCCTATTGTATTTTGGTCTTATATAAAATATATGTAAAAAAATATATAGATTTCCATATTACTTTTAACATCAGATTTCACAGTTAATTAATTAGCTTAAAAAATATCCTACAGCACAAATATTTAGTATTACTGGATGAAACATGTAGTTAGCCACTTTTTCTCTGTAGCTTGTAGTGTAGTAACTACTGTATTAAAGCTTGGCTGTAGCTTAGATACTTTAATCGCAAGTAGCTTGTAGCTCGAAAAAGCCACCGTTTAAAAGTAGCTTCCTGATTCTCGTTAGCATATAAACTCTCAGGTTGACTTCCCCCTTCGTCCTGACAACGTCAAGGAAAATTACCCCGCGGCGCTTCAGCGCGTGATTTAAGAAGTGGCCGAGCCGCTCGGGGGCCAACACAAAGAGCGGCGCATTGATTGAATCTTATATTGTTGTTGTCTGAGATCTTAACATGCCTGGAATTTATGACGGCGGGAATAATAATGTCATATAAAAGCTGACAGCGAGGAAGACGTGTGGCTCCCTCTCTTCACCTGCCTCGCCGCCAATTCCTTGCCGCTCACGCCATTTTATGGAGAATTACGCGCGTTGATTTTTGACATATATGAGAATCGATAGAGAGAGATGTATGCGGAGGAGGGCAGCATTAAAGCAGAGCGTGGAAAACACGGTGGACGATGTGATGAAAATATGCCGTTTCATAAAAAGTTTTGTACGCTGTTAGCTTCGAATAATTCCAGGTTGACTGCAGTTATTATTTTTTTTTCCCAGGCAAAGATCATATATACGGCAGAGTTAAATTTCCATGAGATCCATGTTAGTGAATATTAAGATGAGATGAATTGGGGATAAGTTTACCACATGCAATATTACTTAAAAATTCACTATAAAAGTCTGCTAGTTGAAAATGATCACCTTTGTAAAAAAAAAAACATAATAGTGTTTCTGTATTAATATAGATTGTACAAGATGAAAGCAAGAATTAGGGGCTGTATTTTTGAAAAAATACTTCTTATTGAGAAGAACTACTTTTTTCATTCTTTTTATTGTTGAACTTATTGAGGAGACTTTGTATATAATAATTCTTATTTTCAATAGCTCAACTGTAGCCCTATTTAACCACCATTTTTAGAATAAAAAGGCTGTAATTCTCTATTTTGGCAACAAATAACTGTGCTATTACTTTTCTTGTGTTTAGCTCGTTCCTGACTTCAGCAGCTCATAACACTCACGCAATTTCCTCACCAATTTGGTTTGTATAGCCATTGAAACCAAAAAAAGCAGGCCTAAGAAGTCTGACAAGGAAAAACTCTACCTGAGAGGAATCAAAACTCAAGACGATGATGATGAAGAGGAAACAACTGAGAAAACTAGCAGACTGTTATCCATCAATCACAACTAGACAGCAAACGTCCATCGCATTTGTTAGGGTAGCTTAAGAGTTGGCCCCGTGATCGGTTGTTCATCTCTTCAAGTCCAGAACTGGTAAAGGTACCACTGAGGTACTCCTGAACAAGGTACCGTCGCCAAGCACAGCTGCCAATGCTGCCTATTGCTGTGTGCTGTGTTGTATTCGCAATAACATATCATCACTCACTTAAAATTTATTAATTTCCAAGGCTCTCTTCTATGTTCATCTTCAATAAAGATTTTAAGATATGAATGGTGTCTCTTCAACAACTGTGGAGGAAGTTAAAAGCACAAAAATGAGAAGAAGAAGAAGAAGAAGAAGAAGAAGCAATTACTTGGCAATCACTCTTCATTACTTTCACTGCTGGAAATCAAAAAAGCTGTTTTCCAGCGATTCCAACTTGAGCCAAAGTGCGACAGTAGAACTAGTGAAGGTTAGAGCGCCATCAAAGTTCACCCCCCCCCTCCCTATCCCAACCAACCTCACCCCCACTACCCCAACCACACTTAACACTCCCCCATCCAATGACAGGCCATGTCCTCTCACCCCCAACGCCGTATAATTACTCCCCCATCCTCACCTCACCCCCCCAAAAAAATGACAGGACTCTGACCCCGGGCCGAATTATTGAATTTTTATCGCCTGCCTTAGGCCATGTCCGGGCTATTCAATTTTAGCCTGAGGAAGACAACCTATTAAAGAGGATGAGACCAAAAAATGTCCTTTCCTCAGACTGTGAGCAGAAACCATTACACACACATCCACTCAGGCGCTGGTTCGGGTGGACGAAAAGTGTCTTCATCCCCCATCCCATCCTATCCCATCCCATCTCTTACCATCCCATCCCATTCCATTCCGTGCTGCACCCAAACACACACACCGACACGAACACACATACACCATCCCCCTCGTCACTTGCCATCTCACCAGACGCAATTTACATGATCTGAAGGGAAAGTGACAGACAGCAATCAGTCGTTGGAAATAGGGTCAGGCTGGAAAAGAAGCGATGCACATTACACTCGTCCGCCAAATCACTTATACCGGCCGCGACCTCCGACCCGCGCTCGTGTCAACCCCGTTGCCCTTTACTAATAATTATGGCGACTAATCTTTGGTCACCTGATTGGACAGAGACCCATTCTAATTCGTTTTTCTGCGCTCGTTTGATTTTCTCTCCCCCCTCCCCTCTTACCTTGTTAATAAACAGTTTGGCTAGCGGCCGTCCCGCTCTGGAAACGATACTGCAAGAGTCCAAAGGTCAAAGTTATCTATTTATCAATTTATCCGTCCCCACGTACGTACGTACATACGTCCGTCAAACCCGGCAGCCGTCACTCCTGCTGACGAGACGTAATTATCTCTCGGATGACATTTGCTGAAGGTCTCAGCATCTGCGTTACGATATTCCACCCTGGGCGAAGAGTTGATTACGGCTGACATCTTTAGCTAATCCGGGGGACGGATCCGGAACGCAGAGGACCGGGAGACGCACCGTGTTCGGGTTAATGATCAGACCTCCTCCGTCTGACGCGCATATAATATTAAGGAGCTCGGAAAAGCAATTTGATGAAATGGATTTTATAAAATCAACTTTTAAGGTGTCGGGTTGTTCGGTGAAAAGATGACACAAGCTACATGCAAAACTACATAGTCCTTTATATGACGTGCAACATAAATGGTTATGTTTTATAGTTTTATCTGTATCAGAAAAGTATGTTGTTTTTGGTCATACAGTGAAATCAACCCAAACGTTCTCATTATATTTGATAATGATCAGAGTGAAGAACAAAGAGCCTTGTTGCCTTTTTATCCTTAAATTTGTTATTTTAATGATAAAATATTATACAAGTGCAGTTTTCAAGAAAACTTATGGAATTAATGTTTTGCACAAACAGGAAATACAATGTGTGTGAGAGTGTTCTTCAGCTGTTATAATTTATCTTCTTATCTAGAAACAAATCTTATGTATTGCAATTAAGTCTTACATTTTTGGAAAAAGTTAGAATCGTTGTGAAAACTCTGAAAGTGGTTTTAGCAACAAATTCTTCTTAAGAATGGTTGTGAATGAGGCCATATGTTTTTCAAGTGTCAAACACTGAAATAACTTGAAATGAGCACATAAAAGGAAGCAGTGATGCTGTAGTGGACTAAATAAGTGAAATTCTCTGTTGATAATCATAAGACTGATGGTTCAAATCCCAGTAACCATCAACTGTTGTAAATGTAAATTAAAGTTGAACTTTGCCAAGTTATATAGAAATTATTACATAGGGGTCACTTTGTGTACGTTTGAAATTTTATTCTCTCAACAGTCATTCTTGCGTTGCATTTATTTAAATTATTGATAATTCGGTGGCACATGTCACAATGGTTTGCACTGTTGCCTCACATACAAGAAGGTCCTGTGTTCGATCCATAGTTGTGAATCGAATGTGCGGTCCATCGTGTGGTCTCCCTGTCTGGAGTTTGCATGCTCTCCCAGTGTTGGGGTGTGTTTTCTCCGGGTTGATTGTTGCCTATAAATTAACCCTTAGGTGTGTATGTGAGTGTATTTGTGTGAGTATGTGGTCTGCGGTGTACCTGCCCAGGGTTGGTCTCCACCTCGTGGCCCGAGTCCCGGGATAGGCTCCAGTCCTCGGTCTCTCGACTGGCATTAAGTAGTTCAAAAAATGCATGAATGAATTATTTTAAAGGCAAGTAAATAAACAAAAAAATTATACAAATAATGGTCTAGTGGTAGATCTCACCTATGGACCAAGAAGTCATAGGTTCAAATCCCGCTTGGTCCTACATCCAGCACTACCATCACTGAGTCCCTGAGCATGACGCTTAACCCCAATTTTCTCAAAGCAGACTCCCTTCTCAGTTAAGAAATGTCGCTCTGAATAAGAGCATCTGCTAAATGCCATAAATGTACAAATAAATCTCTCCATCAAACATATATAAGCAGACACGGCCCCAACCTCAAAGACAAACACATGTATTTGAACCTTTTAACCCTCACCTTTAAAACACACACACACATCACACACACTCTGCTGGTACACTCCCAACTGTAAATTTAACCTTTAGGACTTGGAAACACACAGTAATCTGTTTAACCCTGACCCCCCACACACACACACAGAGGATGATTTCACACAGGCCTCCTTTGCCAAGTCTCCCAGTGATAATATGCCATTCTGACCTTAATTACTATTTCCTATTAGAGTCTACTGACCTCTTCTCCTCCCTGGAGAGATAAACTCATTCAAACACTCATCCTCTCTCTCATCCCATCTTCCTCTCTCTCTCTCTCTCTCTCTCTCTTGCTCTCTCTCTAGGGCCAGCACCACTTTCACACACACCCATATCATTATCAGATATGATCATAACCATTTCTCAAGCACCAAGCAAAGCTTTGTTTGTTTTAAAGACAGCAAAGGAATCATTCATGTTTTACAACCATTGCTTGGTGCATGCTGAGGTGCTGTTAGTTAAAAGGTTTGGGATATTATTTTTACATTGGGGCATTAACAGTTTCTTATTTACAGTGACAGCCTGGGAAAGTCCGGAAACACTTGCAGAGCAAGTTTATTAAAGAGTACAGACAGCAGGGGTGTGTATCGAGGCCCCTCATGGGGCAAACTACAGTACACTGGCAGTTGGTAGTGTAATGATTAGGGAGTTGGTTGCAGAAGGTCACTGGTTCAAGTCCCAGGCCAATAAAGGTACCACTGTGGTACTCACGAGCAACATACCGTCTCTAAACATTGTTCTCACCGCGCTGCCCACTGCTCTTTCACAGATGGGGCAAATGCAGAGGTCACATTTGGTTGTGGTGCTCTGTGTGCTTTGCTGTGCTGTATTCACATTGACAAATAACCACTCACTCACATTGATTCACAACTTAAAATGATTCTGCAAAACGAAGAAGCCTTTTTTTGTGATGTGTACTATACAGTATTTAGGGACAGGTGAATCTGGGAATCAGAAGAGCAACTCAACCTTAAAACTGTGAACTTTTGCACTATTCAGTAACTTTGTATAGTAATAATAAACATACATCAGACACATATGGCTAACATTTTGAGAACCTTAACAGTTGCTTAACATGACATTACACTACACTGTTATAAAACAAAAACGCTATTTTTCAATGCTATTTTTCTCACTTTAAAAGATGGGTGTTTATAATTGGTTTTTAATTGGCAGAAGTGGCATCTGATTGGTTAGCCTGCTTCTTCAACACACACTCATTGCATAACAGTGTGATTTTGGCATCTGCAAGATTTAGTAGTAGGATGGAGTCCGCCAATACTTCAGCTTTTACTAGTCTTTTTCAACACATGTATCTATACTTCTGCTTGAGTGAAGAATGCTTTTACTTTTGACACCTCCACTTGTTCTCTGTAATTTATAGTGTAGTAACAACTATATCAAAAACTGTAACTTTGTGACTTTAATCATAGGCAGCATGTAGATTTTAAAGCATTTAAAAGTAGCTTCCACAACCAACACTGACAACTATGTCTGGACTGTAAAGCTCGCAAACGTTCACACACGTTCTTATACTCGTCTGCGAAGATTGACCGATTCATTTCAAACAGCCAAAATCAATCAATAACAACAATAAAGAGCAAAATTGGGCTTTAGGAATGCCATCTGTCCCATATCACATGCCATTACATTCATTTATTTATTTATTCATCTGTCAGGTTGCAGCAGCGGCTCACACTGATTGGTGGGTGTGTATGTGCGTGTTTGTGTACTTAGGGGATTTGTGCGGACCTGCCTATCTCCTAAAAGACAGGGTAAACCTATGATTTGTCCATTTATATGGTTTGTGGGGACATTGTAGTTTGTGAGGACTGGTCTCCATGAGGAGAAACAATTCTATAAAAATATTTTATTTGGATAAACTAAGAGGTAAAAGGTTAACATGTGGTAACTGGAGTTAAGACTACGTTTAGGTGTAGCTGTAATATCATTTATTTCCAGTTATTTCAAGCGAAGGACCTCACAAAGATAGTAACACAAGTGTGTGTGTGTAAGCTTGAGGACAAGCCCTATGTACGTGTTTATGTGTGTGTGTGTGCGGAGAGAAAGGTGGGTGTGTGAGATGTAATTTCACTCTTTGATCTGTCCGTAGGGAGCGTACGGGCCCCTAATCTGGCCCCCACAAGCCCTCAGCCCCCTGGCCTGAACTTTAGCCCTGAGAGGGTCACACTCCGGGGCCACGGGAGAGGGGGGGCACTACGCCACCACCGCCACGGCGACCGGCCACCCTAATCCCGGCCAGTCAATAGAGGCAGGGCACAGGGGCTTGGCTGAAAATGAGCACCCTCAAATACACACACACCAGCAAGCACACAAACACACACACACACACACATGCTCATACATAGCCATAAAGCTCATTTCATTACTTGGAGAGCGATTCAATTGACAGGCAGGTGCAATATAGAGAGTGTGGACACACACACATACTCACACACACTCAAGAGCAGATGTACAACTACACAGACATGCACACACATACCCATGAAGAGCTCATTTCCATACATGGAGAGTAGTGTTATTGACAGGTAAAACACACACACACACTCTTGCACGTTAAATTCTACTTATGCATGCCGAGCGAGGCGATGTTGGCGTTTTGCACCTCGGGGCCTGAGCTGCAGGGCGATGTGCTAAAGCTCTAAAGGGAAAAAGCCAAGCGAGTGGAACATCACTTCAGCTGATGCTCAATCAAAATATCAGCTCGTATGATTGAGACATAGAGGAGAACATTGAATGACATCGATTTGAATAACACGTTCCAAGTCACAACAAGCCACAAGCTATCCCTGTATCTGCCTATCTATCTATCTATCTATCTATCTATCTATCTATCTATCTATCTATCTATCTATCTGTCTATCTATCTCTGTCTATTTATCTATCTGTCAATTTATCTGTCTATCTATCTATCTGTATGTCTATCTATCTATCTATCTATCTATCTATCTATCTATCTATCTATCTATCTATCTATCTATGTTTCTTTCTGTCTGACTATCTGTCTGTCCATCTATCCTTCTGTTTCTTTCTGTCTGACTATCTATCTGTCTATTTGTTTTTCTTTCTTCGTTTTTTCTATCTATCTATCTATCTATCTATCTATCTATCTATCTATCTATCTATCTATATTTCTATATTTCTATATTTCTATATTTCTATATTTCTTTATGTCTATCTATCTATCTATCTATATATCTATCTATCTATCTATCTATCTATCTATCTATCTATCTGTCTGTCTTTCTTTCTGTCTGACTGTCTGTCCATTCATCCATTTATCCATCTTTCTTTCTTTTTTTTCTTTCTTTCTCCTTAAGTTTAATAACATCTCCTATGTACATGTGAACAATTTGCATGACAGGAATATACACTGTACATTGTTAATTAAAAAAAGGGCTATCCCTACTTTTATCTATAACTATGACAAATTCTCCTTGTTGAATTCACAATTGCACTTAGAACAAAGTGTTTATTGTATATTCTGTGGAATATGACAATGAACACAAACAGCAGCCCTCAACAATACTTCAAAATGTTTTCCTTGAATTTTTTCTTCTTGCAGTAAAAGTTGCATAATTGCCACAGGTTGATTGTCTCTTCAATGACGCTGCGCTGCAAGAGTGAAAGAATTTTGCCAAAATTATGAGCTACTAATGTCCCTGTTTTGACTGTAAACTAGTAATAGTTGTAACCAAAATGTGCTTCACACCTTAAAGTTTGGTCATTAATAAAGCACATTTCAGTCTTTTAATGATGTATAATGAAAGCAGAACAAATTGAAGCACCATTAACTCTAACGTGTGTAATGGCGTCATGTTCTGTGTTCAAAGCCCAAGATCATAATCAAGGTTTAAAGAACTTTTCTAAATCAGCTCGTTGGTCTAATTGCAAATCCTTCTTTCTTTGAAGCTGCAGTTAATGAAGGAGCATTTCTTTTCTTCTTTTCTTCCACATGAAGACGACAGCGCAAAATTACGCAACTCTGACATGATCTAATTCAGCAACAATATCGTGCAGGTGATAATCACCGGTCCTGCACACTCGTCTTTTAATGGAAAATGTGATTTCAACAGCTGTGAAAAAGGTTTGGTGGCCAAAGTATTAGATTTGGCCTCGTCCCTCTAATCACCGCTTCATGCCGAGGAATGATGAGGATTCTTTTCTTCCGCCGGACTGAAGTGGCCTTCGTTCTTTCTATCTCTGTCTCTCTCTCTCTCTCTCCCGGTGTCGTTTGCCTCCCTCCTTCCCTCCCTCCTTTTCACTTGGCAGAAAGGAGAAATAATTGGATTTTTTCCCACAAATAATGCTTCACCCTTGAGTTTAATTAACCAGGCAGACTCGGGCCACGCTTTGGCCAGATGAGAGAGAGCAGAGAAGAAAAGAGAAGAGGAGAGAGAGGAAGGAGAAGAGCTTGTCCATGCTGCTGGAGCGAGGTGCTGACATGTGGATGAGTGTGTGAGTGTACGTGTGTGTGTGTGTGTGTGTGTGTGTGTTCTATTTGGTATCGATGCAGACAGGAATGGCCTTTCAGGAGGGGATTAGGTCATAATGAGATATAGTTCAAACTGTCAGTCAACAAAGAACTAGACTGTAAAAGTCCAGAGCAACACAAAGTCACCAAAACCAAAAACTACAACTGTCGTTTTACTCTAGAAGTGTATAATAAAATTATATCTATCTATCTATCTATCTATCTATCTATCTATCTATCTATCTATCTATCTATCTATCTATCTAGTCATTTATCTATCTCTCTGTCTGTGTATCTATCTATCTATCTATCTATCTATCTATCTATCTATCTATCTAGTAATTTATCTATCTCTCTGTCTATCTATCTATCTATCTATCTATCTATCTATCTATCTATCTATCTAGTCATTTATCTGTCTGTCTGTGTATCTATCTATCTATCTATCTATCTATCTATCTATCTATCTATCTATCTATCTATCTGTCTAGTCATTTATCTGTCTGTCTGTCTATCTATCTATCTATCTATCTAGTCATTTATCTATCTGTCTGTCTGTGTATCTTTCTTTCCATCTATCTCTCTTTTCATCTATCTATCTATCTATCTATCTATCTATCTATCTATCTATCTATCTATCTAGTCATTTATCTATCTATCTATCTATCTATCTATCTATCTATCTATCTATCTATCTATCTATCTATCTATCTATCTATCTCTCTTTTCATCTATCTATCTATCTATCTATCTATCTATCTATCTATCTGTCTGATTTCAGCTGTGGGTCTGGTTCCATTGTGCGGTGTGTGTGTGTGTGTGTGTGAGTGTTTTATGAGTGTGTGATTGGGACAGAGCCAGAGCCCCGTCTGCCCGCTGTGTTATATATCACTTCCCAGGGTCCTTAGGGCCACTTTGGATGAAGAGTTTTCATTTCTGCTGTCACTGTCCCTCTCCTGGGTGCTTTCTCTAACACACACACACACACACACATACAGACACACACAACCCCCAGACCACCTTCCCCCCCACAAACACGCTGGTGTGCAGGTCTAGAAGAGGAGGTGTGTTTGTTGTCCCATTCCCCCTCAATGTGTCCCTCAGGAGAAGTTCCTCATTTTAATATAAATAGAAGGCTGCATCATGCAGGACCCAAACTTCCCACACACACAGACGTGCACACACACACACGCACACAGTCATGTATTACTATCATTGTGAGGTTTAGCCCTTAAACATACCCATACGCACACACACACACACACACACACACACACAGTCTTGTATTGCTATCTTTGTGAGGTCCTTCCATAGACTCCCATAATGACTAAAGTACATAATTTTACACCTACACCTAATCCTAACCCTAATCTTAACCTCAGTAACCAAAAGCACATCTTTTACCTCTTTTAGTTTCTCAAATAAAACAAGCACATTTTCTATAAAGTCATTTTTCCTCATGGGGACCTCTCAAATGTCCCCACAAAGCCCAAAAATACAGATAAAAGTGATTTTAGGGGACAAAAGGTCCCCACAATGCGATAAATACATGGACACACACACACACACAGGCAACATGTTGGGCCTGTGAGTTTGAGAGTGCAGGATTGTGGCTGTAAAAGGTGGTCTGGATTACATAGTGTGTGTAGAGGTGTGTGTATGAATGTAGAGTGTGTGTGTGTGTGTGTGTTTAAAGGTGTGTAGTGTGTGTGTGTGTGTGTTTGGGTGATTAATTACAGTGGAGTTTATTAGCAGCTTAACGAGGCCACATGAGCAGCTCCTCCAGCGTTAACAGGTCAAGTAGGATTCAGAAATCAGCTGGAAAAGAGAAGAGCAGATTATTATTATCTCCCTCAACATCTCTTCTCTTTCACCTCTCTCTCCCAGTTCCTTCTACCCTTCTACCCCTTTATCTATCTATTTCTTTCTGTTGTATCTTTATCCTCTATTCGCTGGCTCACGTTATGCATCTTCCCCTTCTTTATTACTTTTCTTTCTCTCTCTTGATCGCTATTTCCCATTTCTATCCATGAGTCTCTTTCTCTCTCTTTCTTATTCTTTTTCTTGCTCCCTCTTTTTTCTTCACTCTCTGTATCTCTCTTCTTCCTTCTCTCTATCTCTCTTTCTCTTCTCTTTCTTTATTCCCCAGTCTCTCTCTCTCTCTCTCTCTCTCTCTTAGTTTAGTTTTCCCTTAGTTTTTTCTTATATTTCATATTCATACATTTCTCCATTTTCTTTCTTTTTTTCTTCCTCTCATTCTTGTTCATCCTTGTCTTTCTCTCTCTTCGCTTCTAAAAATGGCACTTTTTCACTCCTACTTTCTTTCTTTTTCTTTCTTTCTTTCTTTCTTTCCTTCCTCAAACTGATCCGGAGTCCTTTCTTCCAGAAGAAAGAAAGTCTGCACCTGCGTTTCCTCTCGTACTGAGCAGGATGACTATTGCAACGACACATCAGTAGGGTAAAACTAACCTGTCTCACAATGGTCTAATCCAATCTCACGTTCCCTGTTAGTGGGTGAACAATCCAACGCTTGGTGAATTCTGCTTCACAATGAAGAAAGAAAGAACAGAAGGGGAAAAAACAAGAACAGAAAGTGAAACAGAAAAATCCAAGAAAAAGAAGATGAAGGGGAAGTAGGAGAGGAGGAGGAGGAGGAGGGGGAGGACCCAGGAGTAACAGACCTCGTGGGTTGGTTCTGATCCGGATCCCTCATCTCCATGATGCCACTCTGCCTCCCTGCCTCCCCACTTCCCCCCTCCCAGATTTCCTCTGTATGTTGTCATGGGGCTCTGCTTTATTGGCTAATTGCACTTCATGTGGAGGGTGGATCCACAGCGGATAACAAGAAAGCACTAGAGATCTTCATTTAGCCATCACACCAACCCCACCTCCCCCAAAACCTGCCCCCTCTCTCTCACCCAAATACGCCCCACCGCCCCCCCCAAAAAACCAACCCAAACCACCTCCCACCACACACACACACCGTCCCGCGAGACCCACACATACACAGCTGTCCCTCTCCTCCAATCAACACATCAAACGCCAGTCAACTCCACTACCAACACCCCCCAAAAAAACGGCAGAGAGAAGAGGAAGTTCACCAGGGAGAGAGAGAGAGAGAGAGAGAGAGGGATGGAGGGAGAGGGAGAGGGCGTACGGCAGACGCAGCAGCGCATACCAAGCGTCAGATTTAGCCGGCCTGCCGAGTGCTCTGGATTTAGCTGGATATTTATTCTTTTATATCCAGACAAAAGAGATTGCACACGGCCTCCGTCCTCACACACATACACACACTCCTCCTTCTCGCCTCGACTCTCCCTCCATCTGCACCATCAGGTGGAGGATCACAGGACATCAAAGCAGGAATTCAAATTTTTACCTCGCAAAGAGCCAAATAGAACCTAAAACCTTCTCATACGAAGACGACGAGCCATTAAGGAATGACCTTGACACACCCCCATTCACACATTCACTCACACACTAACTTCTATGCCAAATTGAATTTCTTTTTTTATTGTATAATCTTAAGTTTGATGTTGGATAGAATAAAACTGAAACGGGGCACTGCATTTGGGACAAGTTTAAACAAGTGGCAGGAACGGAGTCGGAAGCTTCAATTATTCACGTCTGATTTTTCTGTAATCAATCTCAGACCGGCGGCATTTTACAGTCAAAAAAGGAGGAAACCTCAAATAATCATTTGGTATTCACATAATCTAACGGCAAATTAATAGTCTCGGTCAATATTGATGAACGAGAATTAAAAATGGGGGTAAGAATGAAATATTAACGTTCTACGGAATCGTCAAATCGGATGTGGACTGCATGAAGAAACTTAAGCGTCATACACTCTCACCACAACCAGAACATACACACACATTGTAATTTTTAATATTCATATCAACAATCTGTGTATCTGAGGTTAATTTTTCCTAGTCACCAGTGGCTAGATGTTAAAGTGAAAAACCAACATCTAGCCACTAGTTTCTTTCGATTCTGTATTTACCATTATTTTATTTGAACAGAAATTTTGGAAATGTGTAGTAAAATTGTTTTGGTTGATAATATGATAATAACAAGGGCAGCATGGTGGCCTAGTGTTTAGTGCTACCACCTCACACCGATAAGTTCCTGCGTTTGAACCCCGAGTCAGCCGTAGGGCCTTTCTGTGTGGAGTTTGCATGTTCTCCCCGTGTTTGTGAGCGTTTCCTCTGGGTGCCCTGGTTTCCTCTAACAGTCCAAAGGCATGCACTAGAGGTTAATTGTTGACTCTAAATTGTTGGATGAGAGTGTGATTTTGTGTGTGTCTGTGTGTGTGTTCTGTGGTGTGTTGGCACATGCCCAGGGTTGGTCCCCGCCTCACGCCCATAGTTCCCAGGATAGGCTCCGGTCCCCGTGTCCCTGATAGGGAAGAAGCAGTTCGGATAATGAATGAATGAATGATGATAACATCTCTTGTAAAAGGAGAAGATACAATAAATCAGTAATAAAACACAATAAAGAACACGTTTTCTGTCATAATCTTCATAGATTCATCTTTATCTTTATCAATTCTGATTAAACACTGTTAAAATGCATTAATTCTCACCTTTTAACTCCAGCCAAAACTGATAATCAAGCTGGGCCTCATTCACCAGCCACTCTTACAAACAATATTTTTCTTAACCCACTTATGTAGTTCAACTAAGTTTCTGAGAATCTGTGAACAGAATTTGTGAACACCGATGAGCGCTTTACTTCAAAATGTATTGCATGTCTGTTTGTACAAAACATTAGTTTATTTGGTTTTCTTCAGTTCTACAGTTTTATTATAATAGTATACTATTTAAGAACTAATTTCAGAAAAATACATAATAAAATGTTGGCGATCGACACCCAAAGAACCCCATACCCAACAGCTCAGTTCTCCTTCCTTGGCCGACATGCATTTTTTAGACGCAGCGTTCCTCTAATTCTGCTCGTTAATTAACATGCGCTCCTGCCCGATTTCTCGGCGTAACGATCGGTCAGTGTCAGACTCCACTAGAGCTCCACTCACCAATTTAAATGTCACCTTAATAACAAGTCCCAAACCACGCAACTGGTCGCTCACATCCATGTCGAATCGATAGGCCAGTTAAGGACAAAAAATGTCAATAAACATATGCGTGAATTGATTTCCATGTGGTTATTATCATATTAAGCATTTGGGTAAATATGCAGATAATTGGCTGTGACAGAGCCTGAAATGATGCAAAAGTAGTGCAGAAATACATGCAAACAGACAAGTGATGGTTAAAAATATACGCTGTTTAACGTGAATAAAAGTTTTTTAAAAATGTGAATTAAAGTTTGTCTGTAAAATTCAGGATTTAAATTCTTTATAATATTTATTCAAGATGACATAAACACAGCAACACTTTAAAATGATCACTTTCTAATTATTTTATGCCACTTCATTATCATGATTAAAAATGCCAAATTATCTGCTTGTATTATATTTAGGTGAAGTGTTAATTTATACATTATTGTGTTGCCAATTTTTTGGCTGTACCAATTTCATCGAAATTGAAGACTTTAAAGAACATTTCTACATTATAACGAATAAATCCCACAGCAAACTCTGTGTTCATTAGTTTGTCCGAACAGACAAACTTCAGCTAAATGTAGAATTTAAGTTCTTTATAATATTCAGTCAAAATCATATGTACACAGCCAAAAATTTGCTAGAAGCTAGATATACGCATTTCCACCCAAAAAAAAAACCACCAATGTGATTGCTCATATTTTGTGACTGTGACGAGAAAATGGATTAAAGTGAATGGGGAAAGAACGAAGGATGATAAAAGTAAGAAAAAGATCAGTGCATGTTCAATGAGGTGGTCTGAGGTGGCATAAGCACAGTGTTGAGTGATGTATGAAGGCCGAGGGACGCTTTCGAGTCCTTCGTATGAGTGCCATCAACATTATATCCAAAAAAAAACCCTTGTATATGCTTTTTTGATATGTGTACTCATTTGCGAGTTCTGTCCATTTTTTCCCCATGGACTAACATTCATTCATTCATTCATTCATTATCTAAACAACTTAATCCCTAGTGAAGTTGCGAGGTCCGGAGCCTATCCAGAGGCACACACACTCAAACAATCACAATCACATTTTACGGGTCCCTCCCTCCCTCTGCGCCGCTCTTTTACTCCTTCTTCCCTGTCTCACGCTCTCTCTTTTTCTTGTTCCTCCCTCCCTCTCTCTTACCAACTCTCTCTTTCTCTCTATTCCTATGTACATATTAATAACATACTGCAAATCACACAGTAAGTCACAGAATTTACCCGAATAGTTCACAGAATTAAAAAGATGTCATGACAGGAATGTTGTGAAAGTACAGCATCCCCGTCTGCGGCCACGGCGACCACAGCGGCTCATCACTAAGCGCCCATCTCGCCTGACTCCCCACCTCCTTGTTGCCGTGGCGTGCTTCAGACTTCAGTTTTAACCGATGATGTGTGTATCATCTCAGATTAGGATCGTGAGCGCTCAGGGATTAGAGCCTAATCTAACCTTCATCCACTCTCCTGATCGCCTTACCTGCAGCCTCACGCCGAACCTGGTGCCCGTCGCCACGACGACACCAGCCCCCCTGCGCTCCGCCGTCGCCATGACACTCCCGGCCCTAACCCAGTGCCTTGCGTTTAGTATCGTTACATCAAGTTTCGCAAGGATTAAGATACTCTGTTTAAAAAAGTTCAAAGGTTAACCATGATTAAAAACCACCGCAGATGGAAGTTGATGGATTTCAACAAATGAAACTACTAAAATTGGTTTAAAACGTAAATACTAGTAAATGTAAAAATAGATTATGAGTGAAGTTCATGCATTATTCTCATTACGGTTTGGCAGTTTTGTATTTTTTGGTATTGGATTCAGTGTAAGTAACTGATTACACTATTATAATAATTACAGTTGAATTTAATATTTCTTTAAACCCAGATTTTAATTACAATATAACAACTACAACAATGATGGCATTTCGTTGCTAGGCGCCCGTCTCGTCATTCCCCCTCACCCCTCGTTGCCGTGGCGCCCTCCAGCCTCCAGTGTTAAGCGATGATGTGTGTATCATCTCAGATTAGGAGCATGAGCGCTCAGGGATTAGAGCCTAATCTAACCTTCATCCTCTCTCCTCATTCCCTCACCTGCAGCCTTGCGCCGAACCCAGCGCCTGGTCCGTCGGGCCCCGTCACCACGACGACCCCGGCTCCCCACTCCGTCGCCGCCGCCGCGACAACCCCCGGCCCCGCGCTGGGCCCCTCATTACCCGGATTAAGAGAAACACTTTTGAGTAATTATTTTCACATTGGATAAACACCAAGCTTTCCCCGGATTTAGCCCGGCTCTCGTCCGACACGGCGGAAAAAAGACGGAGATCCGAGTGGGCTTAACGGCGAGCTAACGGCCTAATCGCAAATCACCAACAAACAGAGAGAGAGAGAGAGAGACAGAGAGAGAGAGTGAGAGAGAGAGAGAGAGAATGATGATTTAGGGATGAGAGAGAATGTAAACACATTTGGGAGGTGGACCTGCTCGCCGAGGCTCGCGGCCGATCTTATTTACGTTTCAGATCAGGCACGAGGAAAGGATTTGGACAAAAGAGACAGGAAAAAGTATCATTTCCATGTAAAAGAACATTTCCGAGAGCTGGTCTTCCGCTCCGCTTCAGCTTGAAATAAAAAATAAAACATGACTGGGAATCTGTGGGTTTTATTACAGTTATTTACAGTCATTTACAATCCCATGAACACTTTTTTTTACCATCACTTAAAATGCTTGTAATGAGTTTTTCTTTACAACATATTTTCTTTTTATTTATATTTCATATAGTTTAAGATGATATTTGCTCCAATACTTTTTACAACTTGTATAATCTTTCCTCCATATTCTCGTTCACCATTTCCATGTGGGAAAAACCGAGAATTCCTCTGCATTACCTTCATGTTAAATGCCTTCAGTGTCTTCCAAAAATTTACACATACCTGTCTCAGTCCTAAAAAAATTTGGGCTGTTTTTCTATATCTATTTTTAGGCATACACCAGTGTGTGTGTCTGTGTGTAGAAGTTTTTATTTTGCAGAGACATTCTATGCATTAGTACTGTGAGGAAAAAATAAGGTTAGTGCCAGGCGGAAACCCTTCTTTATCCATTTTGTATCCAACTGAATATAGAATGAAATTATTTGATAACAAATAGTGCATTTGTCTATATTATTATTTTTTCCTTTTGATTACTCTCTAACATTATAAAATGGAAAATATTTTCTGCTTCATTGAAAATGTAGAAATACAGAGGTTTTGGGTCATTTTGAGACAATTCAGCAATGGATGCTTGTTCAGAATAAACACTGAAAACTGAGTAAGCGACTGTGTTGTGAGTAGAACACTGGTTGTTATTTATCAGCAAAAATGATTTTTTTTCTGTATTAAAATGAAAGATTTGACTGAAATATGGTATTTTACTGAATATTAGACTACCTCATTAGAGTCGTGAGAACTCACACACACAGCATGTGTGTTTACCTCAAAAATAATGTAATTTATGCATTTTTATGCCTTTACTTCAATTTCACATACAGAGGAATTAATATAATGTTCATTAAGTTCTGGTGATTCTGACGCTATGTGTGTGGTTAGTGTAAATTAAAAGGATTCTGAGTACATTCATTCATTATCCGAACTTCCTAATCCTAACTGGGGTCCGAAGCCTATCCTGGGAACTACGGGCACAAGCGGGGAACAACCCTGGGCAGGCATCAACCAACCGCAGAACACACACTCTCACACAGTCACACTCACATTTACACCTTACAAGGCTAATTTAGAGTCACCAATAATCCTATACTGCATGCTTTTGGACTGCGGGAGGAAACCTGAAGACCCGGAGCAAAATCCACGCAAAGACGGCGAGAGCTTTACACAGAAAGGCCCTACCGCCGACCCGGGGTTCGAACCCAGGACCTTCTCGCTCTGAGGCAGCGGTGCTAACCACTGTGCCACCATGACGCCCGGTTTCTGAGATATAAAATAAATAAATGATAAACAAAGCAAAACCTGTGTGTCGCGTTAAAAAAGCTACACAATAGTGTAGATACTCTGTTCAAGGCGATTAACACTAAACACTTGAACGACAATCACAATACATTTAGTTTTACCGTAATTACCAGATGCTCTCATCCAGAGCAACACATGACAGTGATTTGCGTCCTTCAATCTGTAAAACTAGACTTAAATCAACAACTGTCATTAAAACTAAGCTATTGGTAGCTAAGTCACACACTTTAACAAATCCTGTTAGAGAAAAATTTACTGTTTGAGAAAAATTACCAGTTGAAGAGGTAGGTCTTCGGACAATGTTTGAAGACAGTAAGACAGTTTGGACTCAGCAGTTCTGATGGCAGGAGGAAGTTGGTTCCACCACTGAGGAGTCAAAACTGCAAAAAGTCTTCCCCTTCTTTTAAGTAACAGTATTTGGAGACGAGCAGCGCTCGATGCTCTGAGAAGACGAAAAGTAACATGCTGCTTGATCAGTGCTGATAAGTAAGGAGGTGCTGATCCATTTATGGCCTCGAAGACAAGACGTATTACAGCAATTTTACAATCATTTTCACATTCATTTTTTCAAAGAACTTCACACGTTCACCAAACCCATAAACCGTGCGAGCTAAACGTAGAATACTTTTTGCTTTGCTTTCATGCAAAATGTATTCAATGACAACTTCTCCCTAAACTCATTAATACTTCTCACTCAATATTCACCAGCAGCAGCACAATCTCATACAATTACAAACAAAGAATAGTATATGAATAAAATGTATTTTCTTTTACAGTATATTGCGCATAAATCTGAGTGTGACATTCACTGTAAGACATTGTCATACTTTTAGCCTTTTATTTTGCAATACAGCACATTATACAATACAGTAAGTGTGAAATTCAGGATATACAGCACACATTAAATATACTTTTTTGCAGTCCATCAAGTAGTTTTTTAAGTTTGTTGTGTGATAAAGTTGAATATTGGGGAAAAGTGTCTACTTTTGGGGAGAAGTGTAAAGTGTTTTTGGTAGTTTTTTTCTGCAAAAATAAACTCATGTGTTGAGGTGGGTATTGAAAGAGTGGATATGATATTGAGAAAATTATTAGAAAACCTACACAGATGTGTGCAGTGAAAACTATCAAGTTTATTCTTGCTGAAAGTGGCATAAACGCAGAAGGATGGGAATTTCTTCCTGATTTTTCCCAGTGTTTTGAGGAAAGTGAGGCAGCGTGTTTGTTTTTCTTGTGGGAAAGTGGCAACTCGGCCTGGGTTTGATTTTATATATTATTTCAATCGGACACAATTACAGAGTGAGATCACATCAGAGGCTGCAATTGTGGGCCAGATAACTTCTTAAGGGGAGAATTCCCACCGTGGGGCGACCTCCGACCTCAACGCTGCCAGCAATCTTCCCTTACGCAGCTCACACACATGCATACACACACACACACACACACACTATTGAGTCTTTTTTTTTGCAATTTTTTTTTATTACGTTTATATTCATACATTTTGCCAAGTAAAGATTATATTTTACGGATATTTCACACTAAAATTTTATCATCTAAATTACAGACTCATAATCACTACTTATATTTAACATTTATTGGCATTTACTATGTCAAATCAAAACAAGTTCACTAGAAAAAGATTGTAGTGGTTAACGCCGAGGGGCAGACTAAACATATATCATTTTTACAGCGTTTTTGTAATTATTTATTAATTTTTTAACTTGCATATGTAAACTCTCATTTGTTCAATCTCTGAAAAATTTATCTTGATATTTAGCTGACATGCAAGCTGCCAAGACATTTTAAAAGCATAGCAGGAATAGTAGAAATATACATAATAATAATAATAATAATAATAATAATAATAATAATAATAATAATAATAGGATTAATAATAATAATAATAATAATAATATAACTGGTAAAGCAGTGATTACGGCTATGTAATTTGTGCAGTTTTATCAGTGCTCAATAATAATTAAAGACGAAAGTGTCTGGTTTCAAAATGATACCAGTTGTATGTAGATTTCTGACAAAAAATCCAGAAATAGATGCGAGGGTCTAAAAATTCGTCTTAACCATGAATAAAGATATATAAGATTTTTTGATGATCTAACCTGAGTGTTTAAAAATTATTGCAAATTTTTTTCTAAAACGAAATTGCTTA
Organism: Distichodus sexfasciatus; assembly: GCA_032718565.1. Taxonomy (NCBI): domain Eukaryota; kingdom Metazoa; phylum Chordata; class Actinopteri; order Characiformes; family Distichodontidae; genus Distichodus; species Distichodus sexfasciatus. Next base: position 372,333 of record JAVGVS010000379.1, on the reverse strand, counting down.
TTTTTGGTGCACTTTTTTTTTCCTGAGTAGTGGGTGAGGTAATTGACTCCATTCAAGCAAATTTTAAAGTTGTAGGCCTTTATAGTTTTTTTCTCCACAATGCCTATGCAGAAAAAAAAAAAAAAATTCAGACGATTCCAATAGGTACCACACAGTGTTCCACTGGCATGGCCCTCTAATAAAATAGCTGCATATAGCAACGAGGGGGTCCAAGCACCACAATCTGAATCATATCTCAAGTATTATTAAGATCACTCTAATACACACACACACACACACACATCGAGTGCGGATTTAGTATCCCAGAACACTCTTTCTGTTGAAAACGGCCGCTCTGATGCGGCTTCGGCTGCTCCCTGGCCTGTAATCCCACTGTGGTTCGGCAATTTGGCCCCAACACCTAACTCTACCCTCCAAAAATTCACCCCACCTGCCCTTGCACCAGATGTGCCTTCTTGATGTGGAAAGGCCCTGTCTCTGACTTACTTTCTCTCAAAGCGGAGCAGCTAGAATTTGTAGTTTGAGACAAATGTGGCCAGCAGTGCCCAGTGCTTGCGGATGATGTCTTGCTAGTGAGTACATCAGTTGTACTTTTACCTGTCCGGAACTTCCACTCATAGACCTTCCGAACACTGGGCCAGCTCTCTACCTGTTATGCCTTTAGCTAGCTCTTTTATCCAGAGCAACTTCCATTTCTTAATTTCAGAGACAGTTTTTCCTGAGAACAATGTGGGGTTAGGATTTGAATCCATGACCTCTTGGAACCTGTGGTGAGTACCCCAACCACTAGACCACCAGATTCATCAGAATGATCACACTCATCTCCATTGACTAAGAGAATAATAAACCAGGGTTGTGCTTGCATAATCTACTCTTTCTCTCTGTCTCTCTCTCTCTCTTTCACACACACACACACACACTCACACACTGTCCCTGTCTTTCTTCCATTTTTCTTTTCTCCCTTCTGTCTCTCTCTTCTCCACCCATGTCACTCTTTTGTCTCTATTTCTCCGACACTCTCTCTCCTCTCTCTTCATCTCCCTTCTGTCTCCTTTCACTTTCTCTTTTTCTTCTCTCACCTTTCTTTCTCTCATCTTTCTGTCTCTCTCTCTCTCTCTTCCTTCCATCTCTCCTGTCCTCTGTCGCCCATTGGTTCTCTCTGGCCATCTATTTCATCTCATCTCATCTCTCTCTCTCTCATTTTATCTCATCTCTCTCACCTTCATCTTCCTCTCAGTCTCCCTACCTCCTCTTGCTCTCCTCTCTTATTCTTCACTTTCTTTTTCTTTTTGTTCCTCATTTCCTCTTTTCTCTTGTCCCTCTGTCTCGCATCCTTCTCTGTGTTCCGAACCTTTTTCCCTTTCCCATCTCACTCTCCTCTTTCTCACACTCTCTTCTTCTCCTTCTCTGTGTCCATGCCTCTCTGTCTGCCCCTGTCTTTCTTTCAGACTCACTCTACCGCCTTTTTCTCTGCCCCTTGTTCTCTACTTCCTCTCTCTCTCTCTCTCTCTCTCTCTCTCTCTCTCTCTCTCAGCTGTGTGTTGTTGTTGTCTGGCCTTGATTTACTCATGCCGTGGTGATGAGATGATGTGTGTGTGTGTGTGAGTGTATATGTATGGGTTGCTGTTCACTCTCACACCGTGTTCTGCTCAACGGTGGACGAGGTCAACAGAGCGGAGGCCGTTTGTTAGAAGCATGAACGTTAAATTAGTTTACCCGCACAGTTATTTTTGGGTTTTTATTGAGCGCAGCTGGCTGCTGTTGTTGAGCGCCGAGCAGGAGATTAGCTGAGATTTATCACATTATCTCAATCAGACCAGTCACGTCAGCCCCAATTACAACACACACCACACAGATCAGATGCAGAGAGAGAGGAGATGGAGAAAGACAAGTAAATACATTCTGGCTCCTTGAATTCTTTTCAGTAAGACAAATATATCTCAAAGAAATTCTAAAATCTGTTTAATAACAGCATCATGTTCTTTAACTGATATAAAGCTAGAGTGATCATGGAGCGAACATGATGCAACTTGTCAAATTCATTGTCTATTCATTTGTTTTAGGTCTTCTCATGTTACTTAGTACAAATGGTGTAAAGACACATCGATCTACACTTAACCCATCAATGCAATGACCAACTAGCCCATGTAACATCGCTAAAAAAGATTCAAAACAAAAATCTCAAGTCAGTAGAAACATTTGACAAACAGCCAACTTTGGAAAATATATGTGAGTGGAAAAGTTTTGTGTGTACGGAAAAGACTTCTTCTATTTGTTATTTTCTTCTTCTTCTTTTACATCTTCATCTATTTATATTTTCTTCTTCTTCTTCTTCTTCTTCTTTCTTTTCTTCTTCTTCTTCTTTTTCTATTGGTCTATTTTCTTTTCTTTCTCCCTTCTATTCATTATTATTTGCATCATTTTCTTGTTCTGCTTCTTCTTCTTCTATTTGTAATTTTCTTCTTCTTTCTTCTTCTTCTTCTCCTTCTTCTTCTTCTTCTTCTTCTATTTGTCATTTTCATCTTCTATTCACTATTTTATTCATTGTTTTCTTCTTTATATTTTCGTCTTCATTGTTTTCTTCTTTTTATTTTGGATTTGTCATTTTCTTTCTTCTTCTTCTTTCTTCTTTCTTTCTTCTTCTTCTTTCTTCTTCTTCTTTTCTTTCTTTCTTCCATTTGGTTAGTTTATTCTTTCTTTCCTTCTTATTATTATTACTATCATTATTAGCTACACGGAACCAAACATCTCAGAACAGCAGCCTATCCAACAGACAAGGTGAGTGGAACAGCAGCAGCTCAGTTTGAAAGACTAGAACTTTCTCATGAATATTTCTCATCCAATTATGATGAGGTGAAATTAACATCTGGACCTTAAACCCTGTGAGAAGCTGCAGCCTCGAGTGAGTGTGTTGGTGTGTAAGTGTGTGTCCTTGTTTTTTACCTGCCTAAGCCATCCCTGGGAGGCGGTGTCCGGGCCGCACCCCTGCCATCCTGAGGAAGGTGGGTAATTACGGTCAACAGACTGATGCAAACCTTTAACTGTTAGTTTTGCGCTGCAGGATCTTTGGAGCTCCACCGACTCCGACATGAAGAGTAAAACCAACAAAGCAGCGCTGAGCTTCACGGCTTCCTGCAAGAACAAACCCTGATTCCCCATCCTCCTGGCTCTTCCCTCAAACAATGGCATGTCTAGACACAGCTTCATCTTCATTTACTCTCTTCATGCCTCCAACAAAGCTTTGGGAAAACTTCAAACTGGTCTTCTCATGCCTGCACCCCCCGCCCACGCCGGCTTACTAAATTAACAGTCATGTCTCACCACACACACCAAAAACATGTCCAATATCTGCAGCTTTATGGATATTTTATCAATTTGTAAACAATTTTTTTTAAAGTCGAATTTATTTATTTTTAAAAAATATTTTTTGTAGAAATAAAATATGCGTATACAATATATAAAAACATAATTTAGAAATTAAATTACTAAAATTTCAAATTTCAAATTTCATCTATAAATATGAATTATGAATAATATATAAATATTTATTTATATATATATAGAGAGAGAGATGCCTCTTGGCTCATTGAGGATGTGTGAGACAGAAATTCATGAAATCATGAGCTATGCTTTAATCGAATACACCCCGGAGAGAACACCCCCATCCATCAGACCCGCTCTAGGTCTGACCCGGATCTTTAATTCCATGCCGATATCACCGTCCTGCTTGTCGCCGTGGTGCGGTGATGACCTTTGGTTTTGCTTTATGTTGTCACATCAAAGCTAATGAGCACTCGCTATTTTAATTAGCGCCGGATCCATACAGCAGATAGGAAAATCATTTAATCAATGCGAGCTGTCAGGAGGAATTCGTGGCTTAATGTGGGGAGGATGATGAGGATGAGGATGAGGATGAGAAGTGATGGCGTGACAAAACAAAGTGGCCGGAGGAGAGGAGAGTTCTACCTGTAGATTCAAGTTAAAATGAGTAACAGATTATTTGTCATTATGATTGGAAGGGTGCTGGTTCAAGTCTCGGATCGTTTACATGTTAGTGAGGTACTCTTCAATAAGATAACATTCCCAGGTGCTGCCAAAAAATGCTGTCCACTGCTCCTTCACGGATGGGTCAAATGCAGAGGTGACGTTTGGTTGTGGCGGTTTTGTTTGTTGTGGTGTATTGTGTTCACAATGACAAATAATCACTCACTTTAATTCAAAGCATCTTGAACTGCAAGCTGACCACACGTCATGTCTCATACAGGAGAAAGAAAGATGTTTTTTCTCTTTTCTCCCTGTCACTGCAGGCTTTTTAGAACCTTTCAACGTGTCTGAAAACTTTTCAGTAACTCTGCATGTTCAGTTATAATTATGTCCTCAGAGAAATGTGTGTTTATGCCGTCAGCTGGGAGAAGATAAATGTTTGTTAGGAAACCTGAGAACTGTCACATAACTGTGGCTGCGGCTGTCTGTGTGTGTGTGTGTGTGTGTGTGTGTGTGTGTGAGTGTGTGAAAGAGAGAGATTGTGGTTCTGTGTGAAGTGTATATTCTGCGGTTTTACCTCCAGGGCGGTTAAGAGACAAAGAGTTAAATAAAAACCAACATGAGGACTAGGCCAGTTGGGTCTAAGTGTTAAAAAATGTAGTAGTCCAAAACTCCAAAACAAACAAACAAAAAAAAAACATACAGTAATTGAAAATTCTTTGAAAATGTTGTAGATAAAAATTCTTTCAACCAAAATGTAGCAGTTATAAACTCTTTTAAATTGAAATTACAGAATTTTCTTTGAAAATGTAATAGTTTTTTGTTGAAAACATAGCAATTAAAAATGATTTGAAAAAGTAGTAGCTACATTTTAAAAAAGTAGTAGTAGTTAATGTAGTAGTTTTGTTTCTTTGGAAATGTAGTAGCTAAAATTCTCTAAAAATGTAGCAGTTAAAAACTTTCTTAACAATCATTATTTAGTAGGCAAATGGTGCTCAAAAGTTTATTACATTTTCACATATATGAATGTGTTTATGTAATACTGTGAGTATTTATGTCAGTATTTAGCATTTAGGGTTTAGTATAGTTCAAGCATCATGGGATTTATGTAATTTATTAAGCATAACAGTTACTTGGGTAATCTATATATATTGCATTTAGCGTAAATACAAGTGTAAACTAAGAGCAATAAGCATAAGAGCATAAATGGTATTACTATAATTTTTTGAGGAGATTACACAGGTCGATATGACAACATAAATTTACTCTGCAATAAATTCAAGATTCTTTGTCACATACTTAGTCAAACAAGTACATGCAGCAAAATCTGCTCAACTTTGCGAAAAACTTTTGGCAGCACTCGGGGAGCAGTGCTTGGAGACCTTGCTCTTGAGTATCTCAGGGTGGTACCTTTACCATTCTGAACCAGTGACCTTCTGATCACCATTCCGCTACTAACTGCCTCGTTCTTAAATGTCAGGTTGGTGATACTTAAGCATAAATGGACATATACAAATATAGATGTTTTAAATTTCAGATTGCTGACCGGCAAGAAGAGTTCACACCAGTCTGTCAGGATTTTTGGACTTTTTATCAGAACATCAGCATTAAACAGATCATCCAGAACCTCCTTGGCCTGTTCAGACTTATTACACAGTTTTAAAAGTTGTGTGGTCTAAGACCAGACTTAGCATTTTCTAATGTGACGTAAAGATTAACTTTTTCCCCCTTCCCTGAGATGTAGAAGTGGATTTGCCCATCTCCCGTTTTTATTAAGGCCTGTCCAAAAGTGCAAAAGTGAAGAGTTTACAGGAACTAAGTTCAGCCTTGGCCGAATCGCTCTGATCACCAGCAGGTCGATGTGCTCGGGTTACGTTACGCCATATGGAATTTGTTTTAAACATCAATTAATATTGATGCCGCTTTGCAAGCCCCTACGTTTTCCCCCGCTGAGGAATGAGACGGGGTTTGGAGTTGTTGTTTAGACGCTGCTTAATCTTACTAACGCCTAAACGCAGACACGAACATGACTTACTGCTCACGCGCCTTATTAAAGAAAATATTCCACATATCGAGTGTGTAATAAAGCGGATGAGAGCTAAATAAACCTGGGTAAAGGAGTGCGGTGTTTGCAGACTATAAATATCCTGTGATGTGTTTAACTGTGATATAACTCTCATTTGTCATAAACTGAAGAGACCTTAAAGAAGGAAACGGTAAAAAATGTCATTATAATTTGAACAAGATGCTATTGCAGAAAAAAGGAGTCTCTCATCCCATATACTGTATATATGCAATTCCGAAGTAATTCAAAGTAAAAACACTGCAAAGCAATAAAATTAATCGAGTTGATAACACATGCAAAAACACCGAAATTATGAAGATGCTACACAAATTTACAAAACACTATCAAAACTATAATACATTCATCACAGTTTATAAACGTGCGTTGTGTCACACTTGTGTCAGACCTGTGTTGTCACTTTTGTTGCGTTGATTTGTCACGTGTTATGTCACACTTGCGTTGCATTGAGTGTCATACTTGTCTTGTGTTGTGTCACATGTTTATTGTGTTGTGTCACACTTGCGTTGCATTGAGTTGTCATACATGTGTTGTGTTGTGTCACATGTTTATTGTGTTGTGTCACACTTCATGCTGGGTATTGAGTTGTCATACGTGTGTTGTGTTGTGTCACATGTTTGTGTTGTGTCACACTTGCGTTGCATTGAGTTGTCATATGTGTCTTGTGTTGTGTCACATGTTTATTGTGTTAGGTCGCACTTGCTGGGTATTGAGTTGTCATACTTGTGGTGTTGTGCTTGTGTCACATGTTTATTGTGCCAGGTCACACTGGCGCTGTATCGAGTTGTCAAGCACGGTGTTGTGTTGTGTCACATGTTTATTGTGTTGTGTCACACTTATGCTGCATTGAGTTGTCAAGCACGGTGTTGTGTTGCGTCACATGTTTTATTGTAAGTTGTGTCACACTTATGCTGTACTGTTGCTGCCACGCGGTGTTGTACAGTCACATTTTTATTGTGTTGTGTCACACTTGCGTTGGGTATTGAGTTGTCGGCACGGTGTTGTGTTGTGTCACATGTTTATCAGGTTATGTCGCACTTATGCTTGCATTGAGTTGTCATACGCGGGTGTTGTGTTGTGTCACATGTTTTATTGTGTTGTGGGGTCACACCGTTTTGCATTGAGCTGTTTGGCGGTGTTGTGTTGTGCTCACATGTTTATTGTGTTGTGGTCACACTTGGTGTTGCATTGAGTTGTCATACGTGTTGTGTTGTGTCACATGTTTATTGTGTTGTGTCAGTTAATTTATGCTTTTGCATTGAGTTGTCATAATGTAGTGGTGTTGTGTTGTGTCACATGTTTATTGTGTTGTGTCACACTTGCTGGGTATTGAGTTGTCATATCGCGGTGTTGTGTTGTGTCACATGTTTGTGTTGTGTCACACTTGCGTTGCATTGAGTTGTCATACGTGTGTTGTGTTGTGTCACATGTTTGTGTTGTGTCACACTTATGCTGGGTACTGGAGTTGTCATAATGGGTGTTGTGTTGTGTCACATGTTTATTGGGGTTAGTCACACTTGCGTTGCATTGAGTTGTCATACATGTGTGTTGTGTTGTGTCACGTTTATTGTGTTGTGTCACACTTGCGTTGCATTGAGTTGTCATACGGTGTTGTGTTGTGTCACATGTTGGTAAGCAGGTCAGCACTTGCGCCAGTATTGGCTGTCAGCACGGTGTTGTGTTGTGTCACATGTTTATTGTAGGGGTTGTGTCACACTTATGCTGTGGCATTGAGTTGTCAGCACGGTGTTGTGTTGTGTCACATGTTTGTGTTGTGTCACACTTGGCGCTGGTATTGAGTTGTCATAATGCGTGTTGTGTTGTGTCACATGTTTACCAGTTGTGTCACAATTTGCGTTGTATTGAGTTGTCATGCCTTGTGTTGTGTTGTGTCACATGGGTTTATTGTGTTGTGGGCTGGCTAATTTATGCTGGTACTGGAGTTGTCTTACTTGTGTTGTGTTGTGTCACATGTTTATTGTACAGGTCACACTTGCGCTTGCATTGAGTTGTCATATGTGTGTTGTGTTGTGTCACATGTTTGTGTTGTGTCGCACTTGTGCTGTGTTGTGTATTGTTTGTGTTGTATTGTGTCTCACTTTTATTGTGTTGTGTCACACTTATGCCATTGAGTTATTGTCTTACTTGTAAGCAGTTGTGCTTCTCACATGTTTATTGTGTTAGGTCACAATTTGGCGCTGTACTGAGTTGTCACATGTGTTGTGTTGTGTCACATGTTTATTGGTGTTGTGTCACACTTATGCTGCACTGGAGTTGTCATACGCGGTTGTGTTGTGTCGCATATTAATAAAGGTCACACTTGGTGTCAGTATTGAGTTGTTATACATGTCTTGTGTTGTGTCACATGCTTCTATTGTGTTGTGTCACATTCTGCGCTGGTGCATTGAGTTGTCTGCATTTCAGGGGTTGTAAGTAGCCACATGTTTATTGTGTTATGTCACACTTGGCGCTGGTATTGGAGTTGTCATATGTGTTGTGTTGTGTCATATGTTTATTGTGTTGTGTCACACTTCATGCTGGCATTGAGTTGTCAGCACGTATAAAGGTTGTGCCTTCCATGTTTATTGTAAGAGGTCACACTTCTGCGCTAGCATTGGAGCGTCTCATTTTGTGTTGTGTTGTGTCACGTTTATTGTGTTGTGTCATACTTTGGCGCTGGCATTGAGTTGTCATAATGGTGTTGTGTCACATGTTTATTGTGTTAGGTCACACTTTATGCTTGCATTGAGTTGTCATATTTGTGTTGTGTTGTGTCACGCTTATTGTGTTGTGTCACACTTGGCGCTTGCATTGAGTTGGTTGAAGCACGTAAGGTGTTGTGTCACATGTTTATTGTGGGTTGTGTCACACTTATGCTGTATTGAGTTGTCTTATTTGTGTTGTGTTGTGTCACATGTTTATTGTGTTAAAGTCACACTCTATGCTGTAATTGAGTTGCCGCCATGTGTTGTAGCTAAAATACATGTTTATTGTGTTGTGTCAAGAATTCTATGCCAGTAATTGAGTCATTACACGCGGTTGTGTTGTGTCATGTTTATTGTGTTAGGTCAGAGACTTTATGCTGCATTGAGTTATCATAATACGTGTGTTGTGTTGTGTCACATGTTTATTATGGAAGTGCGCATGACTTATGCCAGCATTGAGTTGTCAGCACGGTACAAAGTTGTGTCACATGTTTATTGTGTTATGTCACACTGGCGTATTGAGTTGTTATACATGTCTTGTGTTGTGTCACATGTTTATTGTAGCAGTCGCTAATTTATGCTAGTATTGAGTTGTCATACGGTGTTGTGTTGTGTCACATGTTTATTGTGGGTTGTGTCACACCTTTGGCGCTGGTATTGAGTTGTCTTATTTGTGTGCAAAGCAGTCATGCATGCTTATTGTGTTGTGTCACACTTGGCGTTGTATTGTTGTCATACGCGGTGTTGTGTTGTGCTCACATGTTTATTGTGTTATGTCACACTTGCGCTGCATTGAGTGTCATACTTGTCTTAGGTGTTGTGTCACTCTGTTTATTGTGTTATGTCAAGAATTTGTTGTATTGAGTTGTCTTTACTTGTGTTGTGTTGTGTCGCTTATTGTGTTGTAGCTCGTATTAATTTTATGCCAGATTGAGTTGTCATACGGTTGTGTTGTGTCACATGTTTATTGTGGGTTAGTCGCTAATTTGGCGTTGTGCATTGAGTTGTTATATGTGTTGTGTTGTGTCACATGTTTATTGTGTTAGGTTACACTTATGCTGGTAATTTCGAGTTGTCATACGTGTTGTGTTGTGTCACATGTTTATTGTGTTATGTCACACTTGCGTTGCATTGAGTTGTTATACATGTCTTGTGTTGTGTCACGTTTATTGTGTTGTGTCAGTTAATTTATGCTTGGTATCATTGAGTTGTCATACGGTGTTGTGTCATTATATGTTTGTGTTGTGTCATTAATTTGGCAAGGCATTGAGTTGTTATACATGTGTTAAAGCCATTGCGTGTTGTGGTCACACTCTGCGCTGGCATTGCTTTTGTCATAATGGGTGTTGTGTTGTGTCACCTGTTTATTGTGTTATGTCGTGACTCTGCGCTGGCATTGAGTTGGTCATACGCGGTGCTTGTGGGGTTGTGTCACATGTTTATTGTGTTGGCGGCTGCACCCTTATGTTGCATTGTTGTTATACATGTCTTGTGTTGTGTCACATGTTTATTGTGTTGTGTCACACTTGCGTTGCATTGAGTTGTCATACGTGTGTTGTGTTGTGTCACATGTTTATTGTGTTGTGTCACACTTGCGTTGCATTGAGTTGTCTTACTTGTGTTGTGTCACATGTTTATTGTGTTGTGTCACACTTGCGTTGCATTGAGTTGTCTTACTTGTGTTGTGTTGTGTCACCTGTTTATTGTGTTATGTCGCACTTGCGTTGCATTGAGTTGTCATACGTGTGTTGTGTTGTGTCACATGTTTATTGTGTTGTGTCACACTTGCGTTGCATTGAGTTGTCTTACATGTCTTGTGCCAGTCACCTGTCGGTTGTGTTATATTTAATTTGCGCTGGTACTGAGTTGTCATACTTGTGTTGTGTTGTGTCACATGTTTATTGTGTTGTGTCACACTTATGCCAGGTACTGAGTGTCATACTTTGTGCTGTGTTGTGCTCACATGTATTGTCTTGTGTCACACCTGCAATGGTGTTGTCATACTTGTTGTTTTGTGTCAACACACTTGTGTTGGGTGTGTTTGCAGTTGCTTTCAGAAGCTGTGTATGTGTTTTGTGTATTTGCAACACATCTATGACTGTGTAGTCTTGTGCTGTGTGTAACACTGGTGTAATTTTGTTGTGTTGTGTCACATTTTCATTGTGTTGGGTCACATTTCTGTTGTGTAGCGTCACACTTTGTGTCGTGGCTTTATGTTTGGGTCGTGGTTGGTGACGTTGTATGAGTTTTGTGTATTTGCTGCATGTCTATGAATGTGCAGTGTTTGAAAGTAACAAAATTGTCAGATGTGTAATGTATTCTATTAAGTAAAGTTTCTTTTTAATTTTTTTTCCTATAGTATCTGTATATTTGTTTCAGCCTAGATTACATTTGTGATAAATGGATAAATTCTTAGAAATGTCAAGTCTCAAAGTCTGTGTTAAACAGCCTTCTGTTTGCTGTAAAAAGGTAAATATGAATTTGTGTGATTATTATAATTTCATCTTTTATTTTCTTATCTATAATTATTATACAGTATGTTAGATAGTACACATTACATGTGTCTGCACTTCTTATCTAATCTTATTTTGAGGTCCAATTTCAGACTCTACACCTGCAAATATGACGTCCCAGTTTAATTGTTGCTAAAATATTTTATGCAAGAAAACTACAAGAGCAGAAATATTTTATCTTTTCAGACTTATTTTACTACATGGACTGTCTCTAAAAGTAGAGTGAAGTAAACGGTGGCATGGTTCGTGTGCGCAAAAAGGTTGAGACGATCCACATCCAGCACAAGTCAGTAAAGCATTTTATCAGAGTTATAAAATAAAAGAATGGATAAAGTATTGGCCCGGGACTGGAAAAGAGCTGTCCTAAGAGAATATAATCCACAAAAGTGAGTGTGTGTGTGTGTGTGTGTGTGTGCACTCTTCTACATAAAAACACTTCCATCCAGCTACTCGACATCCTGACCAGACATGAGATGGAAATAAAATTGATAGTCCTCACATCAGAGTTATGGATATTAAAGAGGGCTGTTTTGTGTGTGTGTGTGTGTGCGTGTGTGTGTGTGCATGTGTGTGTGTGTGTGCTATACCCAGGTACATGTAGGAGGTGGTGAATCACAGCGCTCCACCTCACACCGTAACAACCCCTTTGGGTCATTCTTCTGCCCTTTTACAAACCCATAACCTGGAGATGGACAGAGCGAGCGGACGAGTGAAGCAGCGTGAAAATGCTAAAGCCACATCTATCCGTCTGGGAAAACCAGCGGCGGCGGAGGAGGAGGAGGAGGAGGGGGAGGATTACATTTTCTCTAGAGAATCTGTGAATTTGAAAGCGTAATAAACAATAAATAACAAACATAAAACTATTTTAACGTCTTAAATCTAAGAGTTTAATAACATGTTAACATTATTTTCGTATATATTTTTATTAATATTTCTACAACAAGACCAGGTAATTGGTGGGAGCTCTAATGACATGAATTACGGGGCTGAAGACGTGTAATTAGGAAATGGCCAAGCCGGGAAATATATAATAATGATAATGATAATAATAATAATCATAATACGACGACGACCTCAATAACTTGCCCACTCGTCAGCGTGCGTTTAAAATGCGATGTATTTATTACTGGCTGGACTTCAGTCTGTTCCCAAACTGGTAATTAGCATTCCACTCAGCGTGCGCAGAAAACCATGACGAACAGTAAAAGAGAAATATATAAAAAAACTTTTCTGGAAAAGGAGGCGAGCCGCGCGGCTAATGACAGGCTAACCTTTACAAGTGCTGAGCTATGTACTAGTCGGCTGTTCGTAAACTCAGCAGTCTGCAGTTGGACATGATGAGGCACTTCCTCTTTATTACACACATGCACACACATGCTTTTCTAAGAATTTCACCATTATGGGGACTTGGATTTTAAAGGGAGAAGTTCATCTTGAAATAGAAAATTGCAGGTTTTACGTTCCCATAATGACAAACGTCCCCACTTTATCAGTGTGTAATCAGGTCCCCATTGTGTCAGTGTACCAACAAACATACTCTTAAGGATACAAGCCTTATGGGGACTTATTAGACTTTAAAGGGGTAGGTTGAGGGTTGAAGTAATGGGTATATTGCAGTGATTAACTTTGTGGGGACTTGGTTTCAGGTCCCCATAATTACACAGGTCCCAACCTTGTTGGTGTGCAATCAGGTCCTCATATTGGGAAGGTTACAAACACACACTTGGTTTAGATGACTTACAGCTGTGTTTAAACTTTGGGTGGCAATACCTTACTGTAAAATGCAAATTATAGTGACAGAACGATATAAAAAAAATTGTGGTGTTTGAGAAACTACTTTTAAACACAAACATTTTAAGCTACGTGTTAATAAAAGTATCTAAGCTCCTGTACAAACTGCTGTTTTAATATAGTAATTACTACACTACAAGCTACAGAGAAAAAGTAGCTAACTACATCCAAGCGGTTTCATCCAGTAATACTGAATATTTGTGCTGTAGTCTTTAAAGCAAACTAATTTTTAAAAGATGAACTGTAGTATATCTATAAAATGTAACAGTTTAATAGCAAATCACAATCAGGTTTGAATGGTGTTTTGGAGTTACAGCATGGTGTGATTTTCAGTATGTGTAGGTTACACTCAAATGTGTAACGTCTGTCCATTTGACCTTTCAGGGTCATACATTTAAAAAAAAATAAATATTGACATGAATTCTAGCTTTTGTCTTCGCAATGTGGACACCATCCTCTGACTCTGATCACGCGATCAACTCCCTAACTGATATGATACCAGTATATGACAATGTGAAAGATTGTTATTATGTCACAGCTCTGTCTGCAACAAAATGTGATGCAAAAGTGTGTTCCGACACTTTTTTATCAGAAACAGTACTATAATGTTACCAATTGCTGCAAACTTACATATATTTATTCACAGTGCTACAAGTGCAACTCCCAAATCAATAATGGTGCCACTGTGTTACTCATGAGCAAGTACTGTCCCCAAGCATTGGACTGGGTTCACAATGACAAATAATTATTATCTTAATTTCACAAAAAAAAAAAACCCCGAAACTAACATTTTGAAAATTTTGATATTTTTTGAGCATTTTCTATTCTCCGACTCCATCTTACAGCTGCCAAGAAGGCACTATGATATGTTTTTACATGTGAGCGTTGTATTGAGACATCTGTTGATAATGAATTAAAAACTGTATTATAAGGTGCTGGAAATTTGACCAAACGAGTCGGAATCTGGGTTTCATTTTCTCAGACTGGCTAACATCTCTATTCCAGGCCAATCTTCTCTCTCACCTCGATTTGCTTTTGGGGGGCTTGTTAAGAGATTCTCACACCCCATTAAATTCATTTCACTTTCACGTCTCAGAACGCCGTCCGAATTTTTAATATGGGAATGTCGCTCTGAGTCAACCGCCATGCAAATGACCTGCAGTGGTGAAATGTCATCTTAAGCATGTCTGCTGGCAGCAGCGGGAAGTCATTTTGGAGTAATTTGGTGGATTCAATGTTCTGCTAATCCGCTTTCATCTCTTTTTTACCACCTTTTCAGTGTTAGTGGAGGAACAAAAGGAGGGCAAAAAGAGAGGGAGGGAAAATGTTATCAGGTAAAATATGTCTTCACTTTGATATGGGAGCTAACCTTAAGTCCCATTTGGCAAAGTACTATTTTATTTATATTGTACATTTTATTTGTATTGTACATTTATGTATGTATATTTACATTTGCGCATTTAGAAGACTTCTTTTTCCTAATTACAGGAAAGTCTCCCTGAGAGAAACTTGAAGTTAAGGGTTTTGTTCAGGAGCCCAGTGATGGTAAAGCCAGGTAGGACTCAAAGCCACAACCTCTTAATCCAGAGGCGAGTGTCCTAACCACCAACCACCAACACCATGTCCTCTAGACCTCACTTCAGATATTTTTGTGATTTGTTAAAAACCTTTACCTATTCTACAGACAGTTTTATAAAACATTTGATTGCTCATTGTTCCATATAAGTTGGTGGCGATCAGAAGGTCACAGGTTCGAATCCACGGCCGGTAAAGTTACCACTGAGGTACTCATGAGCAAGGTACTGTCCCCAAGCAATGCTCCCTAGGCACTTGTTAGCTGCCCATGGATGGGTTAAATGCTGAGGTCACATTTCATTGTGGTGCACTGTGTGCTGTGCTGTGGTGTCTTCACAATGACAACTAATCACTCTCTTTCACGTCAACTGTGCTATAAAATTTACCAGGCAGAAGCTGAAGAAAGACTTGTAAATCAGGAGATTGGTGTTTAAGACTGTTTTGCGCTTAGTAACTTGCTGTGTTCAGTAATTTGTCTGTACTAAAATTACTTTTAACCCTTCAGTTATGTTCGTTTCTCAGGAACACCAATGACCCGGGACATGTTTAATTATTGAAAAGTGTCAGAAACCAAAAAGCCCCAATAAACATTGTTTATATCTGATTATTAACTCCATTACTAACCATTTCAATGAATATTTGGTGTAATGGTGTTATTTACCTCTCACGGATCATGGTTTAATGAGGATAATTTACTCGTTTTTCATACAAAAAGGCATTAAAACTTTTTTAATGTACATTGAGACTCTACATAAACACAAAAGTTTTATGATGACACTGATTATTTTAAATTCAAATTGACCCAAACAGTATCTATGTAAGATAAACATGCAGGGCGTTTGCCCATTTTTATTTTATATGTTGATTACCCTCATTGAGCCAAGTACAAGAAGTTTGATACTCGAAAAAAAAAAAATATATATATATTTTTTTACTTTTTTAAATTTTTAAAATGTAATAATTTGACCCACAACATAACAGGAGGGTTAAAACAGTGTGTAACTTTTCCAGTAGCTTACACTTAAAAAAGATCTGAGGTTTTGAATGTCAGTTTATTAATCATTGGCACAAAAAAAAACTGTGTACCCGTAAAATAAGATAAAGCCAAGTGGTGATTAATTAAATGTTAGATATGGTACAAAAGCGTTGTGTCTACATTTCTCAAAATGTATCACACAAAAGGAGAAAATACACAGAATTTACACATTTGAGTGTAACTTACGCAAGCTAAAAATTGAAACACTCTCCACCTCCAAAACCTTGTTTTGACATGATTGCAATTTGATGTTTCATTTTTAAAATATGTATTTTCATAATACTTCTATGATGTTTTATGTTGTTTTAGTTTAATCATCTTTAAGAGTATGCTACATCACAATTACTCAGTATTACTTGATGAAACAGCTTAGATGTAGTAAGCTACTTTTTCAATCTAGCTTGTACTGTAGTTACTACTATATTAAAACAGCAGCTTTGTGATTACACACTTTTAATCACAAATTAATTTTAGCTTCTAAAGCTGCCATTTAAAAGTGACCTCCCCACACTATTTATTAGAATATGTCTATTGGAAACATTGTCAAAAGGAAAGGAGACAAAGCCAAAATGGGGAGAAATATGGAAGTGAGAGAACGAGAAGGACAAAAAGAGTGTGTGGAGGTTATTATTAGAGATCCGTCCGAATCTCTAATCTAGACGAGTCCATGCATGCCTCCTACATATTTTGCAGAATAAAGAAGAACGGCGTTTCGTGTCGTCGATGGAGTTTCCCGCTTTATCTCTCTAAGCCTCGCCGGATCTGGCAGAAATATAGAATTGTGACACACTTTTTTCGCGCTATATTTGGCCACGGCGCTCAATTTAAAAAGGATTACGTCTCTCTGGCAGCGGCCGAGACGAACGAGGGAAACGAGGGGAACGAGGGTAGCTGGGCCGATCAGGACGAGTGCCCTTCAGAGGGGACGATCTAAATAAGAAAACATCCCCGAGAAAAAAGGGGCTGAAGTTACAGCCAGATTCCATAAACAATGGGCGAGTTCGGGTCGGCACGAGGCCCCGGCACGCACTTTACCCGCAAGAGGACTCTTTAATGTGCTCGCTGGTGCCGAATTTACTCCAAACCCACCTGGAAAAGTCTGACTGACTTCTGAAGGTTAAAAATGCTGCCAGGTTTTTCTCAGAACCTGCTTAACGAAGAGGGAGGCTAGGACACTATTAGATTCTAATTCCCCACAACTAGTGAAAGCAAATTATGGGACAAATTTGCAAAAGTTTGAACCACAAGTAGAATTTATGGCCAGGTGCACCATTAATTAAAGGCGTTTGGGAGGGAAAAACCTGGCAGGATTTTATTTTGAGCCTGAACAGTTCTAGCTTTGATTCATGAAGACAAATTTATCGAACTACTTCCCAATGCTAAATGGAATTGCTTCATTCCTCTCTGCACACATTTTCATTCACTTTTTAATGTTTCAATTGACTTTATTCTGAATGCAACTATGAAAGAGTTTTGAAAATAAATATTTTCACAGTTACAGGAGAAGACGCAGAGCTCCCTTTTTTTGAATCACTTGGAATTGAATGTATGTGTGATTCATGATATAGATTTGTTGTAATAAAAGACATCGTACAATTTCTGTCACAGGTGTATATAATATTTGTAACCTGGAACATTCTATGGCTTTTTATAATGAAAAAGTATATGAATTTTGCCAGATGGAAAAGTCCTGTTTTCTGAAATATAGTCGGACACACTTTGAACAGATTTACAGCATAAGAACACAAGCGCATGAGTCCTATGTGTTTGAAGTATGTGCATTATACATATATGAATTTATCAAAGAAGACACAAATTAACACAGTTTACAGGCTAAGCTCTTAGAAGAACAAAAACAATTTTAATAACAAAATGTAAGAATATATTGGTGAATCAAACTGTTAATGACGAGTGGACGTGAATGACCGTGGCCGTGCCAAACATCTGTATTGGTCCTGGGGGGTTTGATGTGAGGGTGAGAAGAAGCGTGAGGCTGGATTCTCACCTGTGTGATGTTGTGGTTGAAAGTCCTGCAGTCTTACGGAGGGATGGAAGAGGATGAAAAAACGCCTTCAACTTTCTCTCTGCTGTCCAGAAGCGTTCTGGCTCAACAAACCCTTCCAGCCCAGCTTACGTTTCAGACACACGCTGCTAACGCGCTGCACTGTAACACCCGGTGAGCTAGTAAGACTCAAACTGTTGCCTTAAATCATTTCAGTTCACAAACTTCAACTGTTTAAACATGGTTTAAACTCAGCACAAGTAACTTGTTTATATTGTCAAAGTAACGTAAGCAAATTAAATTAGGAGGACCTAATTCATTTGGGCATTTGAACTAAAAAATATGAAGTACATTGGTCTCATTATTTGGTCTAATAATGACAAATTAAGTCAGTGCAACTAACTGAAGTTACATCACATCTACTTCTAACTACACTACTCCTTAAATCAATTAGTTATTACATCAACTTCTACTTTTTTGGTATTATTTAGAAATGGAAGCTTACTTCTTTCTTTAAGATTTACTGTTAGGACAACTGCAGAAGCTAAAACAAAAATACTGAATAATGAACAACAAAGAAATGAAATTTTAGGATGGATGTTTCCTTTAATGTATGTTTCTAGTTTGAGAATCATCAGCTCTAGGACCTAAAAGAGAATTGCACTTTTAATAGGCACCCAATCTAGTCATTGGCTAGTGCTGGGTGATATAATATCTACACAGTATCATGGTTAATTGATTTTTTATTTTTTTTTGCTTTGATTATGATTAATAAATATTTATTAATTAATGGATTTTGTCTTTACAGTTCATTGACACGGTTTGTACTACAAATAAAATCAACTTTTAAAGATGGGGTATTTTTCTGATGAAAGAGTGTATATTTTATACTAAAGGTTTCCGAACATCAGTTCTGATTAATAATTCTTGATTTAATCATTGGCACACAGTTTTTGTTAATTGGGTTTATTATGCTAAATGTTCATCCAATGAAAAAAACTTTTGTACCAGTAAAATAAGATAAGGCTAAGTTTTTAGTGTCAAGTCCAAGTAAACTTCCTTATTTGAGATTTATTGTTTGAGATTATTAGATCAGAACTATAGATGGTGAAGAGCACTTTTACGTGGATTTTTATTGCATTCCTGTTTGTGCAAAACATTCACTTATTGGCTTTTCTTTAATTCTACATTCATAATATTATACTATTTAAATGTCTTACCTAGCCTAAGAAAATATTGGTGAATGAGGCTGTTAACAATGAACGGACATGAGTGACCGCAGTCGTGAATAATACAAATTCCTGATGATCTTTTAAAACATTTTCCACACAATCTGCATCTGTTCAGATCGACATATTTACAGTTTTTCTGCAGAATTGTAGCAGGATAATGAGAGTCAGAGCCAGAGAGATTCCACTCACGTCCTCAAGGTCAGGCTGGATTTTACACACCAAGATGTGGAAGATGGAAAATGAACCCAAACCCCACAAATCTCCCCCAAACCCAGATGGAAAAACTGCTGGAAAATATTAACGATGCAGCTTCATTAGGCAAAACTAGTCAGAAAAGACACAGAACCATCAAACTTGTAATCATGCAGGAAAAATCTTTTTTTTTGTATTTAAAAATTAAAACTAATTTGGAAACAAGCAATTTCTTGTTTGGTGTGTATGTGGGTGAGATGTGTGCATGTGTGAACAGATTATATTTTAAAGAGTCCCAAATCTCTTCATATCTGTGCATTTATCAATGAATTCATGAGATATACAGTATTTACATTTAATAATTTCATATATTAAAATATTCTGCATATTTGTGTGAAGAGAAAGTAAATTGGAATAATAACGCTGTGTCAGAAATCTCAAAACATCTTCATGTTCTATTGTAACCTGATTGTAATTTGTTGCAATGTGAATTGTTAATCATTTAATGTTTAACTTTTAAATACATATAGATATATTTCATTCTTTTCATATTTTATCTTTTAATTTGTATTCCTTGTTTTACTTTTAAAAAAAAAAAAAAAAAAAAAACATTTTCTATGGTTGCACAGTCAAAGAAAGAGCTTTTAAAATACAATTCACAGCATCTTGAAGCTGTATAACTATCCATGTGAAAAATGAAGAATTTTGAATCTTGATAGTTAAGTTGTAAAGTTGTAGACTTCTCATTATTTCATGTATTGATTTTCATTTTGCTTGAAATTGCAACAATTCTTTCATCACTTATAATCACTTTACATTGTTAATACCATCAGAAATTAATTTAACCTTTTTGTTCTAGTCCATTATTATTAGGGCTCTTAGCACGCAATGCAAACTCCTTTAATTGTTCTGTTTCTTTATTATTATTTATTTATTTTTTAATTTATTTTTATTTATTTATGTATTTATTTATTTATTTAATTAATTATTTTCTCCTACAAAGTGGATTATGTGAAATTTTCATGGTAAGTAGGAATAATGTTCATCTCACAATAGGCTAAAAATCAAACTGATCAGTCTATCATATTATAACAGCTATATCATAACATCTTTTATAATTTACATGAAATCATAGAAAACCACTCAATTCTTATATGAGCACTGTTAGAGTGTAGTTTTAAACGCAACTTATTGAAACTGTCATAACAAAAAAGAAGTCCCAAAAACTACTTGCATCTTTGATTCTCTTTCCTGTCATTCCACTTTCTTGCTCTCTATTCTAACTCCTTATGTTTTGATATGATTAACGTAATTGTGTGGTTTTAGTCTATGTCATAAACATCAACATCAGCAGTTTGTGGGTATGTGCCTATGACACACATACACAGACATTGCTGATGATCAGTGCTGACCCTTATGAGCTATTTTTTGCACAACAGCCCAGTATGTGTGTGTGTTAATGTGTGTGGTAAAGTGTGTGTGAGTGTGTGTGTGTGTATGTATGTGAAACCACAGTGTTAATCATTTTTCTTTCAGTGAACACAGTTGTTAGTACAAAAGAGCTCACAGGTTGAAGCAATGATGAGTGAACCAACTAGAAAACTTTCCTCATGTGTGTGTGTGTGTGTGTTTACGGTGTTGCCGCTTTGTTGTATTAGGTGTGTGTGTGCAGTAAATAGGCATTTGTGCAGCAGATCAATAACCATCTGCAGCAATCGCTCCTGCACTAACATTCAGCAGGAAAATCCATTTACTCTTACTTACTGCTGCTTTATTTCATTTTACCATACGCAGCAGAGCGACAGAGCGGGGGTTAGACAGAGCGCCGTTTAGCATGACAACCACACCAACACACACACACACCACACACACCACAATACAGACACAACATCACACTTGCACACAGCCGGGCCTTAAATCTAATAAACTCTATTTAGAAAAAAAAAGAAGCGGTGGTGGAATAGATGCTGAAAGAAAGAGAGAGATGGAGTGAGAGAGAGAGTGGGGGAGGATGCGAGGAAGAGAAAGAGAAAGAAGAAAGAGAAGCAGGGAGAGAGAGAAAAATAGAGAGGGGGACATATTGAGAAAAAGAAAAGAAGAGGAAGAGAGAGAGAAAGAGAGAGAAAGAAGAAAGAAAGAGAGAGAAGGCAGAATACAGAGGGCAAGAGAGTGAAAAAGAGAAAATAGAAAGGGAGGGGGAATTGAAAGAGGGATGTGGAGAGACAGAGACAAAATGAGGGAGAAGGAGAGAGCAACAGAGAAAGACAAGAGAGAGAGAAAGTAAGACAATGGAGAGACAGAAAGAGATGTGGAGAGACAGAAACAGAGACAAAAAGATGGAGGGGGACGGAGAGACAGATAGAGAGAGAGAAGGAGTGAGTGATAGAGAGATATAGGAGAGGAAAAGGAGAGAGAAACAGATGGGCGAGAGGGAAAAAGAGAGTGAGGTAGAAAAAGAGAAACAAAGAGAGATGGGAAATGGTAGGACCGAAAGGGAAGAGAAGATATATAGAAAGAGAGAGAAGAGAGGAAAAGAGAAGGAGAGCGATAGGGTGACAGAGGAAAAGAGAGAGAGTTAGATAGATAGAAGAGAAACACAGAGATGTGGCAAGATATCAAGACAAGGAGGTGAAGAGAGACAGAAAAACAGACAAAGAGAGAGACAATACGGAAAAGAAAGGGAGAATAAGATCGAACAAAGAGACGTTGGGGCAAGAGAGGCAGAAAGAAATGGAGAGATAGTAAGACATAGAGACTGAGGGAAAAAGAGAAAGGAAGAGAGAGAAGAGTACCATGAAATTGAGAGAAAGATAGAAAGACATATTAAGAAGAAAGAGAGATAGAGAGAGAGAGATGACAAGTAATGGATGTGTAAAAACAGAAAATGTTTTTTTACAGGTGTGTGTGTGTGTGTGTGTGTGTATGTATGAGTTCAGGACAAGTGTGTGTACACTGAGTTGAAATTGCCCTTGAATCTTTCTCACCCGTATTCATTTATTGCCTCCAAACCCACATGATGTTTCTAAAGCAAAGTGCCACGTTACTCGTCCTGCCTCCTGACCACAATAAACTAAAAACAACGCTGTGTGTCCTCTAGAAGTGTGTGTTGTTGAGTGTGTTGTTCAACGCCAGATGCAAAATTTTTAAGCGAAGTCAGAATTACATTTTAAGAGCGTCATGAGTCACCACACAACGTAGTTCAGCACCTGGTCTATATCTCTTCCAACCTTTCCATCGCCTGTGTTCATCTGTGTGTGTGTGTGTGTGTGAGTTTGAGTGTGTGTGTGTGTGTGGAGAGAGAGAGTTTGAGTGTGTGTGTGTAAAAGAAAGAGCAAATTCTGGCTGACCTCCCTGTAACCCTGCTTTCCTGGACTCACTCCCTCAACATCTCAAGCCAAACATTCCCTCTGTAATGTCTTTATCGTACCTGTTCAGTAGAGCAGCTCCTTCTGTTAAAACACACACACACACTCACGCAACCTCGAGCCAGTAGCTCCGAGCAGAGGCATGCCGATTGTACAGTCCTGTGGGTGCGTATTTATAAATATGATCATTTATGGGATTTGGGTCAAATCTCGCGCGTTTATTTCATATTTTAGGCTAGTGGCGCACAAACTTTTTCTGTAGGACCTACTTTTATAGATAAAAATATTATATTCTATATTCTATATTATATTAATATATTAAATCTCACATACATTTTGCTTCCAGACTCCAGTGGAATTTATTTTACACATTGTAATACATGCAAAGCTGCAAAAAAAATCTTAAGTGAGAAATGACCTTTGCAGTGGCTGGTGTTGTAGAAGCTTTTACTTGTTAGTGCCCAGGGAGCAGTACTTTTATCATGACTACCTCAGTGGTACCTTAATCAGTCCGCTACTGGAACCGATGACCTGCCGATAACAGGGCCAACTTCCTAACTGTTACACCAACCGTTACTAACTCTCTGTTTTGTGCTTGTCTTAAAAACGATAATTTTAACAATGACATGTTGAATTGCAATTAGTTATTAATGGTGTTTAAGAGGTGTTGTGATTTTCTGCTTACACTAAAATGTGTATGTTCTGTCACTTTGGCCTTTCAGAGTCATATAATTTGAAAGTGAGTGATCATTTTGTCATTGTGAACACAGCACAGTACACAGTGCACCACAACCAAATATGAGGATTGCATTTGCCCCCCTCCGTGAAGGAGCAGTGGGCTGCGCCCAAGGAGCAGTGCTTGGGGACGGTCCCTTGCTCATGAGTACCTCAGTGGTACCTTTACCAATCCGGGATTCGAAAGAGCACATGGCGCAAGAACCCACGACCCTGACATTAAGAGTGTCATGCACTGAGCTAGGCCGATAAATATGTCCTCCGACTCCATCTTGCAGCTGTCATAAATGTGCTGTGATGCAATGACAGTAGCCTATCAGATTCCACTTCTGAAAATTCAACATCAATCAGAAAACCAGCAGCTGAAATACCTGTGTTTGTAAAAAGAGAAAAATAATAGTATTTTTGGGCCATTCTACTGTACATCGTCTTTTTATCGCTTTTCTAACATTAACAATGCGAAATGTGCCTCATGGCACACTTTTTCTTTCAATATACTTTATGGTAAAATATGGTTTAACCTAAAGTCAAAGTCAAAGTGTACTTTAATTTATATACTAGCATTGTAGCACTCGAAACTAGTTTTTAAAAGGCTCGGTCTTGTCTCGGACTTGGCCGTATTTGTGCTCGGTCTTGTCATGGACTCATGATTTTATATTGAGACCAGCCAAGACCACAACTCTTAGAATATTACTATTAACTCTTTGAGACCGACACGCAAATCTGGCGTTATTTATTCATTAGTGTTTTAATAACTCAGAATCCCTTTAACTTACAGAAACCACAGACATACCATCAGAAGCTTAAGACTATGACCTTAACGGACACTATATTCTTTCGTCTATATGTGAAATTATATTTCGGAGTAATTCCGTGCACAAAAACTGAAGTAATTGCGTAAAAATGCATTAATTAAAATTTTCGCGATGTAAAAACGCGTGTTGGCGCTAGCTACTCTAATTTAGAACGCCGTCAATGCTCAAAAATGTAGTTTTCTTACAGAAAGGCCCAAAATGAGTTCAAGTCGGCTCAAAATAAAAAAAACAATCTACATGTTAAATGTTGCTTAGGCTTTGCATGTTCCACTTGCCCCACCCTGTTCTCAGTCTCATCCCTTCAGAGTCTTTGTCTTGTTTCAGTCTGAACACACTCTGGCCTTGGTTTAGTCTCGGTCTCAGTTTAGGTGGTCTTGACCCCAACTCTAGTATATAAATGTACAGTATATAGAGAGACGAGAAGGTGTCGCTCCAGTTTCTACAGTACACAGAACACATAAGGCACAGATAGTAAGCAGAAATATATACATACACTGTAAAATATTAAAATTCTATGCTAGAGGTAGAAAAAGAGATATAGTGACAGGTGTCAAATAGTCAAAAACTACAACCAGTAATATGTACGATAATGTTGCAAATATTGTCAAGTCAAGTGAAGAAAAAATCACAGTCAGTAATATATGTAATTATTGTTTCACAAAATTGCCATTAGTAATATGTGGGAATTGAGTTTCAATAAAAATTTACAAATATTGTAACATTTACATCACTGAGAAAATGTATGCAGGTTTTCACTGCATTTGTTTTTAGGTTTACCTAATGTGTGTAGAAAATTCGCGATTCATGCTTTGTGTTGTGTTCAGGACGTCATGCGCTACTCATATTTGTCGTAGTTTGATGTGTAAATGCAGACACTGTCTTGAAATCTGTCCATTTCTGAAGAAAACTGACCATCCCTGTAGAAATCTCGACTTTTTCTAGCTTTATGTAGTGTAAAAGTGCTGGAACTGTAGATATAACAACTAGAAATAATAAGAACAGTGTGTTTTTATTCTGTTTTTCTGCATGAAATATTTCCCAAATATAATTTCACATACATAGGAATCAATATAAGGTCCATTAAGTTCAAAGTCTGTGGTGTTAAAACACTAATTAATAAACCTTGCAAAATGTGATGGTTGTTTATAATTTAAAAACTCAACTGGGAGTTCTGAGAGTAAAAAATGACATTTAATCCACAGTTTGAACTTGCTAGGTCCTGCAGAACTTGTCAAATCATGTGTGCCTAATTTTTAAATACAATTTAGCAATGACATACTGTACATCTCTAGTTTCTAGATTATCCAACATGACGCTGCTACACGTTGAACAATATGTTTACGGCTGCTCCTTTTTGTTCCCGCTTTAGCATAATGTGAAATGAAGCCGGGATCAGATGGTGTTGGGTTTTTTGTGTTTAATCTGAAATTATGCACTTAAACGAACAGAAATCTGGTGTTTCCTCTCTTGCCTGCACTGCTGAAGCCGCTTTCTGTCTCTGCATGATTAACTGCATTTGTCACAGTTTGTCTTATTTTATGGTTTGTTTATAACAAAATGTCTGGAACGAACTTGCCAAATGAATATCATATACAACAGAAAGTGGTGGTGTTAAGGGTTGCTGGAGGATTTTGTGCAATCTGAAAATCTACAGAATCTACAAGTAGGTTTAATAACCATTAAAATTAGATCAGATTAGATTAGAAGGTTTTGTGATTTTTGATAGTCATTTTATTTCCACTGTCTTTCTCTTCGCTCAAATATTATAAATATGTCCAAAAAGAAAAAAAATGAAACTTAAAAATTGCGCATCTATGGAAAAGTTATCTAAGATACTCGAAGATATTAACCGAATTCACTGCTACTCATAAAGGTACACATACACACACAGAGTTGCGTATTACTACTCTTGTGAGGTTCTTACATAAACTCTCATAATGACTAGATTTATATTATTTTACACCTACACCTAACCCTAACCCCAAACCTAACCTTAACTTCAGAAACCTCTTTTAGTTTCTCAAATAAAACATGCACATTTTCTATAAAGTCATTTTTCTTTATGGGGACCTCTCAAATGTCCCCACAAAGCCCAAAAAAAGACTAAAAGTGATTTTAGGGGACAAAAAGGTCCTCATAATGCTGTAAATACCTGCCCACACATTCACACACACACACACACACAGCTCAGAGCTGGAAGTTGCTCACAGAGCTGTAGGATTTTGTCATAATCTCTAGGAATGTTCCAAGACTCACGAGAGATGAGAAAACAAATGAATTATTTTCCTGTATTTGCAAAAGATAGCGAATCTGCCGCATAATATGCAATATATCAGATCCATATCTGTTCAGTGCTGATGTACAAATTCATATACATTCACCAGCACAGAGAGAAAGAGAGACAGGGAGAGAGATGAAAAGAGATTGTAGTAGAATGCATTTGTCCTTTTCTTCATCAGTATTATCAGTACTTTTTCAAGAAAAAAATGTAATAAACAATATAATGAACATTGTTTTCTTTAACAAGTCACTATTATTCAGCCAATTTGCGTTATTATTTTACAAAATGTGACACACAAAGTAGAATTTCACAAAAGCGACCACAATGTTTTAAACAAATACAGATTTTCTGATAATTGGAATGTAACACAAACATAATAAATATTTTTTATGCAATAGCAAATAAATAGAACAACACAGATGGGGCTATAACAAGAGTTCTTCTGAAGAAAAATCAACATGAGAGTGACAATAAAAGTCATTACAATAAAATGAAAAGATGCGCAATTGTTTTTGTTAGTTTCAATTCTTTCTAATGACTTCTCAGTCCACAATGAGTTGGTGTGCACGTATCTAGGGGTTTTTATAATATCACATCAAATAAAAAGCTGTGTATCTGCTGGCGGGCAGCCTGTACTTCTTATATATTTCAAAGTCTACTAACGGATATTAAGTTAAGTATCGTCTGATTGTGTTTGTGTGTTTTATTATGTCTTTAATACAATGAAAGACATAATAAAACACACAAACACAATGTCATTTAAAGATTAAATTTGTGCGCATACTCTCGTCAATCAAGCCTGCTCCAGCGGATGTCAGTAAACAAACCACATACAGCCATAAGCAGAACAGAACTTTCTGCATACGTACGCAGAACGGGCAGTGACACTAGCCTCTGTGTGTGAGAGTTTCCCTGTGCATCATGAGAAAATAACAAAAAATAAGATTTATGAATTTCTCCAATACAGTTAACATCAGAGCTTATCCATTTTGCCACAGGGCCCGTTTAGTTCCAGGCTTCGTTACCCATCCCTACTCCTAACACACATGATTTGTCTATAGCATAACCCTTTTAATGATGCAAGAACTGTCTACAACGTCATTAACAAGCTGATAATAAATCATTTATGAACTTTATTAAGAGCCGCCCTATTGTAAAGTTGTACCTTTCTGAAAATCTATAAATATAGAGTACAGGTCAGACCGGACGAGCTTTAACACCAGCTCACATTTCCCAACCTCCAGGATCTGCTGCTCCGCCTCATTAGGCCGCACCGAGCAGTAACTTCAAAAAAGGCGGCTCCGGCTTGAACTTTTATATATATATTGATCTTAATTATTTCAGCCCTAGAGGGTTAAACAAACTCGGCAGTGAGAGAGAGAGCCGGCCTCGCTCTGTTTTTTTCCAGCTTTACCGGGATTTGGCTCAATTGGTGTGGAGGAGCTTGGAGCGAGGCTGAGACGTCAAAAACAGCCTCGGGCACCTAGGAGAGGATTTCACCCGAGAGAGAGAGAGAGAGAGAGAGAGAGAGAGGGAGCGGGGTGAGGTGAAAGAGCGAAAGAGAGAGAGTGCGGAGAAAACACAGCTTTCCCACACTCACCAGGTTCACTTTTCAGGGTCGGATATACCGGCACCCCTGTAGGTGTGGAAGTGTGTGTGTACATATATTTAGAGGATTTGTGAGGACCTGGACGTCCCATAAAATATAGGAGAAACTATGTTCCATTGTTCATGGTTTGTGAGGACCAGTCCCCATATGAAACTGTTTTATAGAAAATGTCCATGTGGTGGTGTATGAGAAACTAAAAGAGGTAAAGATGAGTTTTGTTTTATTTGAAGAACGAAAAGAGACACAAAGCGAGTTAAAAGAGTTGTATTGGTTACTGAGGTTAAGGTTAGCGTTAGGTGTATCTGTAGCACTATTTACATCTAGTGATTGTAGAAGTCAATGAAAGTACCTTATTTAGAGGACTTGGATGTCCCCTAAAATAAAGGAAAAACCATGACCATTTCTTATGAATTCTGGGGACATTGTGTTATGTGAGGACCGGTCCCCACTAGAAACTAATTTTACAGAAATGTTCTATGTTGTATGTGAGAAACTAACAGGGGTATATGTGCTTTTATTTACTGAGGTTATGGTTAGTGTTAGGGTTAGGTTTAGCTGTAGTATTATTTACGTCTAGTGCTTATAAGAGTCAGTGAAAGTATCTTAGTAATGCAAGCATTTGTGTGTACATGTATTTGCAGAATTTATGAAGACCTGACGGTCTCCAAAATAAAGGAAAATCTCTCCATTTTTCTTGGTTTGTCGGAACATTTTGCATTGTGAGGACAGGTCCACATTAGAAACAATTATTATATAGAATATGTTCATGCTGTATGTGAGAAACTAAAAGATTTACCTCTGGCTACTGAGGTTTCAGTTAGGGTTAGGCTGAATGGTAGTATTTTTATATCTAGTCATTATGGAAGCACCTCATAAAGACAGTAATGTGAGAATGTGTGTGTACATGTATTTCGAGTATTTGTGTCTCCTAAAATAAAGGAAAAACTATGTCCATTGTTCATGGTTGTAGGGACATGTTGGTATGTGAGGACTAGTCCCCATAAGGGACAATTATTTCATAAAACACATTTCACAGCTTATTTGAGAAACTAAACAAGATAAAAGATATTTTGTGTTTTAGGTGGCAAACTAAAAGACATAATATACAGTAGGATTCGTGAGAACCTCATTAACCCTTTAGTACCAGGTTTCGGTACACATCCCTCCTCCTAACACAGCATTTCCCAATCCCGGTCCTCGCGGCCCACCGCTCTGCACAGATTCGACTTTCCCGACCCACGGCACAGCTGATGCTACTGATTAGCTAATTAGCAACGTAGGACCTGCGTGCGACAGAGCAGGAATCACCGAATATGTGCAGAGCGTTGTTCCGCGAGGACTGGGATTAGGAAACGCTGACCTAACACATAATTCGTCTATAGTATAACACTTTTAATTATGTAAAAACTGCCTATAACCTCAATAACAAACTGATTATAAATCATTTATGACTCTTTATATGTGAACTCATTGAAATGTGGCACCTTTATCAAAATGTATAAGTAGTGTACAGGTAAAGCATTTTGTGTTTTATGTGAAGAACTAAAAGTGGTAATATAGGATTTGTGTCCATGGTACGTGGGGACTTTGTGGTTTGTGAGGACCCATCTCCATGAGGACAACTGCGTTCATAGAAAATGTTTGTGTTTTACTTGAGAAACTAAAAGAGGTAAAGGATTTGCGTTTGGTTACTGGGGTTAAGGTTAGAATTAGGTATAACTGTAGTATTATTTACATCTGATCATTATGGGAGTCAAAGAAAGTGGCTCACAAAGATATTAATACAAGTTTGTGTGTATCGGTGTGTGTGTGTGGGACGAGTGCGTGAGTTCCCGAACAATTCCAACCCTGTGCTGCCGTGACGACGCCTCGTCTCAGCTTTCGCTCGCAAAATTAAGAAAATAAAAATAATTAGGTAAAAAGGGCCGCATCGCTCTCGGGCCCCGGGTCATTACACCGAGTCACGCGAGGTTCGGGTCCCGGTCCGGGCCCCGCGAAATCCGGACCGACTCGGCACTGGCTCGGCCCCGTGTTTGTTGTTGGAAGTTCGCTGAGGTCACGGCGTAATCTCCAACTCCTCTGAAGTGAGGATCTAGCTCTTCTCACAACTTATTTCTGCGTTGATAAAACAAGCCGCTTAGAAGCAGAGAGTTATTGTTGTTTCTACGTAAAAATAGCTCAAAGAACAAGCACACAAGATTCATGAAGATGAAAATGCTCAAAAAAAGACGTTGAGAAAATTAACTTACACAAGGGTTTTGAATTCTGCTAAATTTGAGTTATATATAAACCAGACTTAATGAAATAAATAACTAATAACTACATCACTCACTAGTAAATTTGCTATTTAACAGTTAATAAAAACAGTTATAACACAAGTCTGTAGAGAATCGGCAAAAATCTGAGACACAATTTTTATTACAAGGGTGATATTTAAATATTAAGAGGCATTTTACTTTATCAAAATTGGCAATATGTCACAAATTCCTGCCTTTTCCGTCACATTGAGAGCCTCTTTGTTATGAACATAGGCAAAGCATAGCTTCTTTATTACCACTTATTTTTCAGATTTTGCGTCTCACAGCGGCCTGAAATTCGACTTCACTCCTCCCTTTCTTCCTTGCCCGCCTCTATTTTGATGGTATTTTCTGCGCTTCTGCTCCACTCTGCCTGTGATAATTTGATCTGCGAATACACAGATATTTGAACTACGAGAACAGGAAAATGTAAATCCCTGTGTAAATCCCCGTGCCATGCCAGCATCAGCCGACAACGCAGTCTAATATCTGCAGCCATGATTAAAAAGAGAAGGTGAAGGCTTGCTCCTGGTAATAAGACGACGAGCCGATGTGCAACACGCACCGGGAGGAGGAGGAGAAGGATGCTGTTCTTCCTCGTTGTCTTCTTCATTTTTTTTTTATTTCATCTCGGTGACCTTTTTCATTTTTTCTGCAATGACCTTCCATTTGGAGGTGTTTATGAATGATAATGATAAAGATATGAAGTTTGACATAGAACCAATTTTGCGGTTCCCTTATGGTTCAAAACAATTTGGAATAATAAAGCGTGTACAAGCATTTTATTCGGAGGTCACTTGCTTCAGCTGCTGCAGCAGCACCACCTCACATACGTGCCTGGCTGTGCTGGAAAATTACCTCAACAAAAAATATTGTAATAAAAAGGGAAAAAAATAAAATCAATTCTTTACTCCAAATACAACTTAGCAGATTCAAGGTTCTTTATTCATCACATACAAAAAGATTTAAATAGAATAGCAAAATGTTGTGGAAGGACAAGTTTATTAAAAGATGAATTATGAAAATGTGAATCTAAAGTATCTTAAGTACAGCAATCTAAAATAAATATTACAGTTTGCTAAACATCATGATACATGTATAATAAACAATATAATACAGAATAATATGTAATATGCAACATTTTTAACATTTTAGAGACATTTTAGTAGATGTAAGAATTAAGAAAAGCCAAAGAAATGAAAATATATAGAGAACAAATATATTATAATTTATAATTAAAATTTCTGGTGGAATGATAGTATATTCATTATCTCGCTTCCTTCCTTCCTTCCTTCCATCCTTTCTTTCTTCATCTCTCTAGGCTGATGAATGAAATAGTAACAAAATAATAGTGTAATAATAGCATAATGATAGTTTAATAATCGTGTAAAATTTGTAAGTACATTTTAGTGAATGCTATATATTATAATTCATAGTAGAATACAATTTTGGGCCATATTATATAGTCTACAGTGTACAGTACAATATACAAGTTTGAAAGTTTTTCTTAAGCTAAAGCGTTTTTTTTCTTTCTTTTTTCACTCTCTCTCTCTCTGTGTCTCTTTGAATGCTGCTGTATGCTGGTGTCAAAGCAGAGAACTGCCTTGTGCCATACCACCCTCAGTAACACCAATCATATGAAGCTTTACAGTCCATTTTTCACTTTGACATCATATTTCTGCACCTCTACTTACTGTATTGCTGTTTGCAGCTTGCGTCCTGTTGAATGTGATGTCCGGTGTTATGATGTTGCAGCGTGGTCATGGAGAAACGTTGTCTTATCAGGCTTTGTACACATATACACCTACTGTTGACAATAAAGTAAACTTCAACCTTGAAATGATCATTCACAGCTGTAATCACTATCTGTACAGTGTGCATATGGTGTAGTTTTGAAGGGCAAAACAGATAATCACTTTTTAAAGATGTAAAGAGAAAGGAAAGTATGTGCTGTAATGTGAGGTGTTGGTGCAGGACACCCAGCTGTGGCTCAGTAGTGTGTGGAACAGCAGAGCTCAGATCAGTAATGAAGAGCAAATTGGGCAGAGGGTTTTGGTCAGATGTGGGGTTAGCTTGAGGGGGGTGCAGATGGAGAGGGGGCAGTGTAGAGGTCATGGGTCAAGACATTCTCCACACACACACACACACACACACACACACACATATATACAGTGCTGTGAATAAGTATTTGCCCCTTCCTGATTTCTTATTTTTTTGTATGTTTGTCACACTTAAATGTTTCAGATTATCAAACAAACTTAAATATTAGACAAAGATAACCCAAGTAAACACAAAATGCAGTTTTTAAGTGATAATTTTATTTATTAAGGACAAAAAAAAACTATCTAAACCTACATGGCCCTATGTGAAAAAGTAATTGCCCCCTAAACCTAATAACTGGTTGTGCCACCCTTAGCAGCAACAACTGCAATCAAGCATTCATGATAACTGGCAGTGAGTCTTTCACATCGCTTTGGAGGGGTTTTGGCCCACTCTTCTTTGCAGAATTGTTTTAATTCAGCCATATTGGAGGGTTTCTGAGCATAAACCGCCTTTTTAAGGTCATGCCACAGCATCTCAATTGGACTTAGGTCCAGACTTTGACTAGACCAAAACCTTCATTTTGTTTTTTTAAGCCATTCAGAGGTGGACTTGCTGGTGTGTTTTGGATCATTGTCCTGCTGCAGAACCCAAGTGCTCTTCAGCTTAAGGTCACGAACTGATGGCCGCACATTCTCCTTCAGGATTTTTTGGTAGAGAGCAGAATTCATGGTTCCATCAATCACAGCAAGTTGTCCAGGTCCTGAGGCAGCAAAGCAGCCCCAGACCATCACACTACCACCACCTTGTTTGACTGCTGGCATGATGTTCTTTTTCTGGAATGCTGTGTTACTTTTACACCAGATGTAACTGGACGCACACCTTCCAAAAAGTTCAACGTTTGTTTCATCAGTCCACAGAATATAGTCCCAAAAGACTTGGGGATCATCAAGGTGTTTTTTGGCAAAAGTGAGACCAGCCTTTATGGTCTTTTTTGGTCAGCAGTGGTTTTCGCCTTGGAACTCGGCAATGCAGGCCATTTTTGCCCAGTCTCTTTCTTATGGTGGAGTCATGAACACTGACCTTAACTGAGGCAGGTGAGGCCTGCAGTTTTTAGATGTTGTTCTGGGTTCTTTTTTGTGACCTCTTGGATGAGTCGTCACTGCACTCTTGGGGTCATTTTTATAGGCCAGCCACTCCTAGGAAGGTTCACCACCACCATATTTTCGCTGTTTGTGAATAATGGTCCTCACCGTGGTTCACTGGAGTCCCATAGCTTTAGAAATGACTTTGTAATCTTTTCCAGAATGATAGATGTCAAAAGTTTCTCATCTCTTCCTGAATTTCTTTAGATCGCAGCATGATGTCTTCCTTTTTTGAGATATTTTGGGCTCCTTTTTAAGTGATCTCTTGATTCAACAGGTCTGGCAGTAATCAGGCCAGGGAGTGGCTGGTGAAATTGCACTCAGCTTTCCAAAAAATGTGATTAACCACCGTTACGATTTTACAAGGGGGGCAATTACTTTTTCACATAGGGCCATGTAGGTTTGGATAGTTTTTTTTTTGTTTAATGAATAAATTCATCACTTAAAAACTGCATTTTTTGTTTACTTGGGTTATCTTTGTCTAATGTTTAAACTTGTTTGATATTTTGAAATATTTAAGTGTAACAAACATGAAAAATAATAAGAAATTAGAAAGGGGCAAATACTTATATGCATGTATTGTCTATACATACAGTACATGTGCACACAAAAAAACACAGTTAATGGATTGATCAGACATAGATCTCTGTGTGTGTGCGTGTGTGTGTGCGTGTTCATGTATTTATCGCATTGTGGGGACCTTTTTGTCCCCTAAAATCACTTTTATCTGTTTTTTTGGGCTTTGTGGGGACATTTGAGAGGTCCCCATGAGGAAAAATGACTTTATAGAAAATGTGCTTGTTTTATTTGAGAAACTAAAAGAGGTAAAAGATGTGCTTTTGGTTACTGAGGTTAAGGTTAGGGTTAGGATTAGGTGTAGGTGTAAAATTCTGTACTTTAGTCATTATGGGAGTCTATGGAAGGACCTCACAAAGATAGTAATACAAGACTGCGTGTGTGTGTGTGTGTGCAAAACGACTTCCTGTCTCTGACTGTGTGAGTATGGAATGACTTCCTGTCTATATGCACACACACAAACACACACACACACCTTTGTTGTTGGAAGCTGACTGAGTAGTTTGCTTCTTACACATTCACCACATCAATAAGCAAAATTGCCCAATAACACACACGCATACACACACACCACCGTCACCACCGCATCCTGACCAACCGGGTGGACCTCATAGAGAAGTTGTTGTAGCACAGACAAAAAATAATCTCAAATTTTATTTGCTCATATATGTTTGATTATGTCAGGTCTGAAATACTTGCAGGGCCTACATAAACTTCATAATCTTATTTATGATTACTATCACTATTACTAGTAGTTACCGCTAGTACTGTTACAGAGATTTATTCTGCTTTATTGCAAAAGAAACAAAATACTAATTCATTATTTAGCTTGTAATGTTTTTATCTAAATTTATTTTTATGTCATAACCAGACATCCCTCCCACACACACAAACACATTCTTTGTTTGAAATGAAGTCATCGTTTCCCCTTTCAGCAGACTGGAGACCCCGAACTGCTGTATGTTTACACAGACAGTGAGTGCAGAAATGTGACCCTGACCATTACACACACACACACACACCTCTCCCAGGAAGACTGCGGTCATGTGTTCCAGTTACAGGCTTCTGCAATTCCACCCCTTTATCGCCCGTCGAGTTGTTTTAACCCCGTCTCTTCTGCACACTCGCTCTGTTGGTGGTGTTTGGATTTTTACTGTTATTCAGCACAGTGAAAAATAGGGATCAGATGGACTCTTTGAACCTCTTTACGTTAATAATCGGAATACTGGCCTGGAGTTAAGGATGGTCGACTGTTCAAGTCCCGGACTGGTAAAGGTAGCACTGAGGTACTCATGAGCAAGGTACCGTATCCAAGCACTTCTCCCAGGCCACTGCAAAAAAGCAGCTACCCACTGCTCCTTCAAGGATGGGTCAAATGCAGAGCTTACATTTGGTTGTGGTGTACTGTTTGCTGTGCTGTGTTCACAAACACAAACAATCACTCACTTAAATTCTTTAACTTAAATGTATGAACATTTTCAGCTCATTCTCTATGGTTGTGTGCAACATTAAAGATGTCGTTCCCAGAGGGGGTCATCTCCGTTAAAGTTGGCGTTCACAATTTAGGCCACAAAAAGGCGTCTATTAAGGTTGGCATTCCCAATTTTGACCACATGGGAGCGTTATCATTAAGGTTACTATCCCCAATTTTGGCCTTAGGGGGCATTTCCATTAAGGTTGGCATTGCCAGTTTTGGCCACAACATGACGTTTCCATTAAGGTTGTCATTCCCAATTTTGGCCACAAGGGGCCATCAACATTAAGGTTGGCATTGGCAATTTTGGCCACAAGGGGTCATTGTCTCCATTAAAGTTGATTCATTCATTCATAATCCGAACCGCTTAATCCCAACTGGGGTCGCAGGGGACCCGTTAAAGTTGGCATTCCCAATTTTGGCCACAAGAGGCATCTCCATTAAGGTTGTCATTGCCAATTTTCGCCACGAGGGGGTGTGTCCTTTAAGGTTGGCATTCCCAATTTTGTCCACAAGGTGTGCATCTCCATTCAGAAGAACTGCGTTATTACTTTCCTTGTGTTTAGCTCGTTCCTGAAGTGAGTTTAGGATTAATTCCGCAACTCAGCATCTTAACAGTTAACTAAACTAGAATCAGCAGAAACATCTAGAAACAACCTTTGCCATTTCTTACCATTTTAAACTTTTCAACCCTATCTGTGTTTTCACACTATTTCTTTGACAGCTGTCCGTCATCTTAAGATTCTACTTTCATATCACTTTCATGTAGGTGTAGTAATGGATTTTTAAGTAATTAAATGTATTACATTAAATGACAGAAATACACATTTTTGATTACTAGTAATGAGGTTACAGTTAAGCAGTGACCATCCTAATGGCCACCTTCAAAGTGGACAAAACGTTGTTTGTTGATTTGTTGTGTGAGAAAACTGCCACGAAAATGTATAAACAGATGGAGTAAGTGTGTGTTGCTGAAGCGTCTGATCCTAAATCTCCAGCAACTGACAGCATGAATTTGGGAGAAAATTGGGGGCGAGACGTCGCACTGCAGGAGGCACAAGAGAGAGAGGGGGAGAGCTATATTACATCATAACCGCATTGTGTTTTATTTATAATGAGTAATTGTGCAGTAATTTCAGTAATGCCATACTGTTTGGATTTGGGACACAGCCGGGTGTCAGACAGGGTCAGAGTTACTGCCCCCTGCAGAGAGCAGATATTAATTACACACACACACACACACACACACACACACGCACACACACACTGTGACAGACTACAACACATGAGCTGGATATACACACACGCACGCTCAAACACATTAACAAAGTTTCACTGCTCAGAGAACTAAACCTGTTTCTTTTACCTCTGACAGTCTCTCTCTCTCTGTATCACTATCTGTATATCTCTCTCTCTCACTCTTTCTGTCTTTCTCTCTCTATCTCTGTCGTTCTCTTTGTCTTTTTACGTCTCTCGCTTTCACACTCTCTCTCTCTGTCTCTCTCTCCCTTTCTCTGTCTGTCTCGTCCCCGTGTCACTCTCTCTCTTTCTATGTGTGTGTGTCTCTCTCTCTCTCTGTATTTCTTCATCTTTATCTATCACGCTGTCTATTTCTCGCTCTCTGTCTGTCTCTTCATCAATTGTTCGGTCTCTGCCTCTTTATCTCTGTTATCTCTCTCTCCCCCCTTTCTTTTTCTGTCTGTCTCTGTTTCTCTTTCTCTCAGTCTGTGTCTGTCTATCTGCCCCCCCATCCCTCCCCCCACTCACACTTTTTTTTATCTCTCTCCCTCTGGTTTTCTTCACTGCGCTGCAACAAGTAAGAGAAGTCAAGGTGAAATTCCCAGAGAAGCTGTTTTCAACATGCGGTTGTACACGCAGATAGATTTACACGCTTCCCTCACTTACTAACAAGGTCGAGAGAGAGAGAGACCAAAAGCACATCTTTTACCTCTTTTAGTTTCACAAATAAAACATGCATGTTTTCAATATCATTGTTCTCACAAACCACAATGTCCCCACAAACCATAAAAAATGGACAAATCACAGGTTTTATGGGACAGTTGAGTCCTCACAAACCCACTAAATACATGCACACACTCACACTTCTATTAAACATATTCTATTAAAGACATTTTTACTCATGAGGACGAGTTCACACAAACCCAAATTTCCTCACAAACTGATGAAAATTGACAAATCATTGTTTTCTTATCTTTTAGAAGTCAGTCAGGTCCTCACCAACCTCGTAATTACATGTAAACACATATATACTTCTATTAAATATATTTTATTTAACTTGTTTAAAGGCGTTCTTATTTATGTCCTCACAAACCCAAATGTCCTCACAATCCCATAAAAATTGACAAACCGCAATTTAGGGCATGTCCATTAAGGTTGTCATTCCCAATTTTGGCCACAAGAGGGCATCTCCATTATAGCAGAACTGTGCTATTACTTTTCTTGTCTTTAGCTTGTAGCTCACAGCTCACAGCCAGCTCAACTAGAATCTGCAGAAACATTTAGAAACAGACTATATCCTTTCTATGTTTTACACAGTTACTTCAGGAGCTGTCCATCTACTTAGGGTCTGTTGTTTTCATAATCATAATACATACCCATAAACCCAAATGTCCTCCACATCCAATAAAAATTGGACAATTGCAATTTTTGTCTTTCTCTACGCACATACACACACCCACACCCACACACACACTGTGAATGGCCTGAGAATGCTACTTTCCCTCAATCCGCTCGTCTCCTTTTTCTCACGCGCTGACCCCCAGCTTCCGAGGTCGGACGCACTTTAAAGGCAAGTTTATTATCGTCCGCTCGCAAAAAAAAGACAACACACTCAAGTGCCTGAGTTACGATGAGGCTCAGAAAGTCTCCGACTCCAGCAAGAGAGAGAGGGAGAGAGTGCGAGGGGCCGCGAACCACCGTATTTCACAATATTTCCCACAACCAAAAAAAAGAAAAAGAAACCCAGACGCAGAACAAAAATGTGCAGGTAAAACTGTGCTGCGTTCCCAGCCTTAGCTTGGACAGATCGCACTGATAAAACAGCTATTTAACCCCGTCATGAACCCACGCCCAAACCCTGACCCCGGCACACCAGCGTCACGCCACACCGGGTCACGACCAGAGCACGAAATATCAAAAAGCAAAATATCACGTGCGTCTGAGTGGCCGGGGGAAAGCAAACATTTGGGGATCGTTCTTAAGCTTGTTGTTTTCGTTTGCGTAAGATTTTTATCACCGATTCTGATTCGAAACACTTACGATCTGATATTGTCTGGGGAGAATCATCCGTCTGGCACACACTTCATTCACACGGCCAATTTAATATCGAATATTCAGTTTAACATTCTCTTTAATCTCTCACACTTTTATCTGCTATAATGTGAAAAACAACATGCTATTGTAAACTGAACAATCTTAATTAATCATAAGCCAAAGCTGAGATGTAATTAAATGTTATTGCTTCTTAATTTTAATCCATTTTTGGGCAAACATTAATCAAATTAAAGGCTGACTTTGCCTTGTCAACAAATTTTTTTCTCAGAAATAAAAAGATATTTTAGTAGCTTTTTTTTTTGTTTTGTTATGAATAGTGGTTAAAGTGATGGTGTTAAACCAGCATATGATTATCATATTGTCTCATATTGATTATTGGCTCCTGAATTGAATCAAATCAAATTTGGGATCCAGCGATCAATATCTGACAATGTCATATGCTGATTTAACACCATCACTTGTACTCTTCTATCTAATGTAATCTAATCACAAAAATAAGAAATACATAATTTTACATTTTTGTTCCAAACAAACTTGGGAAAAACATGTCTGGGTATAAACATGTTAATTTATAAATTGTATAAATTGTAATAAATTTAAATTGTGATAGCAGATGTCAAATCTTTGTCCTTTAAATTAATATAATATAGTATTGTAATAAAACTTAAAATTTAGTTTTTTAGATTTAAAACCATTAAAACTAAAACACTTTTTATTTAGTATTCAATATTCATTTACAAAACCCAAATTCATTCATTCATTTGTTCATTCGTTCATTCATTTATTCAGTATCCAAACCGCTTAATCCCAACGGGGGTCATGGGAGAACCGGAGCCTATCATGGGAACTACGAGCACAAGGTGGGACCAACCCCGGTCAGGCAAAAACACAGCGGAGGGCACACACTCACATAATCACACCCTCACTCAGACCTTACGGGGCCAATTTAGAATCGCCAATTAACATATATTGCATGCTTTTGGACTGTGGGAGGACACCGGGGATCAAACCAGGAACTTCTCGCTGTGAGCCGGGCTGTCCGCAACCCCAATTCTTTAAACTTGTAATGAGTTGCTTTCTGATTTCACGTTTTGCACTCAAATGAAAAATGGAAAACATCTAGTCATTTTGAATTTTGATTATCAAATACAAGTGGTGTGATGCAGACGAGAGTGTTACACATTGTTGATCATGAAATATGTACCTTATCTTTTACTCATAAAAATTGCATTGTTTTGTTTCTTGGCAATATGAGGGATAGTTTTCTTCATATTTCTTCATATCATATTCATATATTTAAGTAATTGTGACTTCCAGGTTACGCCACTTGTGTTGGATATAAAACCAAAACTTTCGTCTAGAGATGTAGAGCTGGGTTTTAAGCAGGTTGAAATGTTAATTTTATTTACTAAGCAGGCTGCTCTTACAGTTATTGCACTGTCCTCCTGATTAACATACACATACATGTGTGCACACACTGCCAGAGCTGTGTCAGAACACTACCATGCTGTTTCGGGGGGGTGTGTAGTCTCACAATTAATTTAAAAAATAAATTAATGACTAGTCTTCTTTGTCAGTTCGGGTTGCGTTTCAT
Organism: Distichodus sexfasciatus; assembly: GCA_032718565.1. Classification (NCBI taxonomy): domain Eukaryota; kingdom Metazoa; phylum Chordata; class Actinopteri; order Characiformes; family Distichodontidae; genus Distichodus; species Distichodus sexfasciatus. The sequence continues at coordinate 331,995 of JAVGVS010000379.1, read as the reverse complement.
TCTATAACATTCTACCAATTCCTTATTTTACAGCTTTACAGTTTTAAAGTAAGTACCTCAGTAATTTAACTTAAGTTAAAATTTGACTGTATTGGAGTCTTTCACTTGTATTGGAGTAACATTTGACTAGTGGTAATTAAATAATTGAGTTAGCTACTTTGCCCACCTTTGATTGTGTGCTTTCCATTTTTTCCTCCCTTTTTGGGTACTGCTCATAAGAATGGACAGTTTGTTTTGCTCTTTAATAATAAGAAGGTTGCTCTTCTGCACCTGTCATTTTCACAGTATTTTTACAGTCTTCTGCATGTAACGGTCTCTTCCATTTCATGTCATTTTGATTAAAAATACCAAATGGAATACGAGTGCGTTTTTCCCATTTTTCATTTGAGCACAAAATAGGAAAACAGAAAAAAATACTTATTGCATTTATCGTTTTAGTTTCGAAAACAAATCTTGTAAAAATTTGTTTCTTGGGTTTTGGTTTTCACTTTTAATGTGAAAAACCAGTGAAGGAATAGCAAAGGGATTGTCGAGGTTCCAGTTCCCAGGCTGGTTTGTCATTTTCGCGCCACACTCAGACAAACAGATCCCATTCCTCTCCAAACAGCCCCTCTACACCACCCCCCTCCCTCTCTAAATGCCCCACAAGCCCCCCTCACCAGCCCACCGCCCCACCACCACCACTCCCTCCCATAACACAGTCATAATTCAAAACAAATGATTCCCGGCTTTGATGAGAACACTTTTATGGGTCACGCAGAGAGAGTCTCCCCACAGACATCTGTTTGATTTTATCTAGTTGAACTTTATCCTCGACTGGAGATTTATCGGACCGACGCGTCGAGGCTGAAGCTGAGAGAGGGAGAGAGAGAGTAAAAGAGAGAGAGAGAGTAAAAGAGAGAGAGAGGGGGATGCAGGGGGTCAGGAATAGGGTGAAGAGGATGTGTATAAGGAGAGTTTTTGAGAATGAGGGCATGGCGACATACAAAAATCAGAAATGAGAACTGATTTATTTTCTCAAAAAAACAAGACCATAAATATTCAAGACATTAAAAATTCTACAAAGGTTTTACTCAAAAAGTTTGTAGAATTTTTAAGGTCTTAAATTTCATTTTAGTGCATTGACAAATCAGAAGCGGAACACTTTTATTCAAGAAAAACAAAGTTACTCAAGAATGCCTGAAACTATTGAAAAATGTATTTTTATCTTAGTCATTATTTTCATTTCAACTCTAAAATAAGACGTGCTATAAAAATAGGAGGGAAAATTTTGACAAGAACAGGTCTTATTTATTGTCAAGTTTGGTGTTAGTGTTGGCAAATTGTATAATCTGTATAAAAATGACTGACAAAATCAGGTCTGATTATGAAGGGTTTGAAAACATCTGCACAAAGTCAGTTATTGCATCACTTGACTCAAGCAGCGCTCTAAAGTCAGTGGAAAAGAAGGTCAATGTATAATGAAAAATATATACACAGATATAGACATAGTCTAAGTATAGTTAAAAGATGGTGAAATGTGAACTAAATCCTCATTCTAAAGTCTGCTTTTAAAGCTGTAAAAATTAACAACTATTTGCAGCAGGCAACATTACAACACTGCAAAAATATTACTGTAAAATGTAAAAAAAAACTGTGATGTTATGGAATTCATTAATTCATACATTATCCAAACAGCTTAATTCCAACTGGGGTCACAGCGGCGGAAACCCTGTCCCATGAACTACGGGCGCAAGGCTTGCACTAACTCTGGGCAGGCAGCAACACACCACGGCACACACACACACAAAATCACACTCCCATTCACAACTTACGGGGCCAATTTAGATTTGCCAATTAACCTCTACTACATGCTTTCAGACTATGGGAGGAAACCCGGCGGAAACCCACAGGAGCCCGGGGAGAGCATGCAAACTCCTTACAGTGCAACTCCTTCTTGCTGTGAGGCAGCAGTACCACCGTGCCGCCCCTGTTATGGAACTGTTCCCTAAATATCAAATACAGTAGGCTTGTAAAAGCTGGCTTAACTGCTGCATGTTTTATTCTGCAAATTTCCAGTGCATTTACAGTTTTCTAGCTCAATGCAGCTCAATTATACCTGTAAATGTTAAATATTATTATATGCAGGGCTCTTAAGTTCATGTAAATGCAGGTTGGTGTAAATTCTGTATGAAAAAGTACTGACAATTCGTTTTTGATCGTGAAAATGAAGAATGGCTATATAGCTTTACTAGTTAATTATTGTGGTTACTTAGTTAAAAATCCTCTCTTAGCGTCTCATGAGATTTCACGATCATATTTGCACTTAAATTTAACACATCTATACATTGCCATTTTTGTCTTTTCTTCTCTTTTTCCAGATTTCTGGACCCCGACGAGGCAAGATGGAGGCGCTGCCGCAGGTTATCTGCCGCTTATTTAGTTCCCAAGCGCGCAGTTCCTGCAGAAGCTTTAAGCCGTGGTCAAAGTTCGGAGATTCCCAGACTCTTAGAGGCCTATAACTCATCCTCGGCCGGAGCCGGAGTCGGAGCCAGAGCCGCTTTCACCCACCTTCCCGAGGCCTGGAACCGGATTTCAAAGCCTCGCTGCCGGAGACGGATAGAGAGAGAGGTGTTTGAGATAAGGCCCGAGATGCATTAAGGGATTTGCCCTTTTAAAGTTGCTGAGGATTGTTTTTGCTCTGCGCACCACGTTTTTGACTCCTACATTTTTCTCCATGGCTGGTGCAAAAAGGCGGGGAAGAGTGAAAAATGGGAAAAAAGTGAAAATGTGAGTAAGAGAGAGACAGAGAGGAGAGAGAGAGAGAGAGAGAGGCGGAATGCTAAGCTCAGGGGTTTGTGGTCACTTCCCAGCTCGTAAAGGATCTGGCGTGATTCCGGACGGCGAGACGTTGAAAGAAAAAAAAAGTCGGAAAGTCGGATCCGTGCGGGAAAAAATAGGGAGAGATTCTCGTCCTCAGGTGGAGGCCTGAGTTGCCGCGGTTACGAGTAAAGTAGCGCCGACTATAATGTCAAAACCTGGGAAAGGAGCATAAAAAAGTTAAATCGTGGTGTTAAATGTAATAAAAACACTCATTACGCTTTCTTACCACAACATCATCACATCGCACTAACACGTTATTACACCATAACACACATAATAACTTAGTGTATAAAATAGAAAGACTGTATATCAAGCCTTTTTCAGAGGTTTTTAAAAAATAATAATTTTGATAGTCAGAAATATTTTGCATCAAATGTGTTATCACCTAAAAGACAATTTCAACTTCATGATGAGATTTTCAATTTTGTAAAAATATTTTTACAACATATTAAATATAAACTAATGGTGGACATCAAATCTCTTTTTAACAAGTCAATATTCTTTCAAATGTTTTCAAATGTCTAGTAAATGTTACACATCTCATATCAGTCAACAAGGAACACTTGCATTGCATTAAATTTGTAACAAATTTGAACATTACTTTGCCTTTAACACCTTAAACGTGTAGCTTCAGTACCTTGAGAAATGACAGTGACCACAAATAATGATAATATTTGATACATATTTTAATAATATAGAATAGTGTAATTTTATGACCAAATTTAACAATATTTATCTGTTTCTGCAATTACACAGGATAGAAGTCAACAGTGCCTCAAGTGGATCACCTGGTCAATGACTCTTCAGCCAACACGTAAATCCAACAATATTTGGTATTTGGTTAAGTAGCGTCGCCATTGCTGTTGTGAGCCTTTTCACTCCTGACATCATACACCAAAGCATACCATAGTTTGGGTTTGTATTGTAGTATAAAGTTGTGAACTGTGTGGTTAGTAACAGGAAAATTGGCTGCAAGATATAGACATAGTCTAAGCATAGCCAAAAGAAGGTGGAATGTAAACTAAATTCTCAGACTAAACTGCAAATGCATACTAAACTGCATTTTTAAACTGTTTTAAGAAGATTTATTCTTTATTTTCTCCAAAATTTCTTCTGAAATCCAACAAACATTTGCGGCAGACAAGAGCACAGTATTGTAAAAATATAACTGTAAATGTCAAATACTGGACGGCACGGTGGCGCAATGGTTAGCGATGCCGCCTCACAGTGAAAAGATCCTGGGTTCGAGCCCCGGGTCGACCGTGGGGCCTTTCTGTGTGCAGTTTGCATGCTCTCTACGTGTTCGCATGGGTTTCCTCCGGGTGCTCCGGTTTCCTCCCACTGTCCAAAAGCATGCACTATAGGTTAATTGGCGACTCTAAATTGGCCCCATAAGGTATGAATGTGAGTGTGATTGTGTGAGTGTGTGTGCCCTGCGGTGTGTTTCCGCCTGCCCATGGTTGGTCCCCGTCTTGAGCCCGTAAGTTCCCGGGATAGGCTCCGGTCCCCCCGCGACCCTAGTTGGGATTAAGCCGTTTGGATAATGAATGAATGTCAAATATTTTCACAGTGCAGTTAGTCAGTGTTGGGTAGGTTACTTTTAAAATTTATTCCACTACAGATTACATGCCCTAAAATGCAATTTGTAAAGTATTCCTTTAGATTACTCAATGTGAGTAACATTCTGAATACTTCGGATTACTTCCACATTTTTACAGCTGCATGAATGTGACAATCACTCTTCATATTCCACCATCTATTTTCTTTTAATGTGAAGTGTTGTCTGAATTTCAAAGACAAAAATCCATTTCTGCCCTGGCTCTCTCATGCAGGCTCCAGCTTTCCTCCATTGTGTGACGGCAAATTACGTTAAATGGACGGTTCCATTAGAATCTTTGCATGCTCTGAAGACCTTCCGGAAATAAATGGACTTGCCGTAAATTATTAGAGAGAGGATAAACATGTGAAACAGAAAAATGCTGTCATGTAATCCATTATTTTTAACAATGTACATGTATTCCGATTACTATCTATTTCAACTGTAACTGTAACAAAATACAGATACCCATAATTTGTAATCTGAACATGTAACGTTGATACATGTATTCCATTACTCTCCAATACTGGTGATAGTACTGTACTTTAAATATCAAAAACAGTAAACTCGCAAAAATGCAGAGAATGGCTGGAAAATATGCTGCATGCCTATATTGTAAATTTATAGGGCATATTTTACAAGGTAAACAGTAAAAATAACATTACTCATAAATTTGAGGAATTGAGCACATCTAGTTAAATATTTTAAGACTACTTGGGATACCATGTGATAAGCTCAATACTGTAAAAGGTATTGCTGTAAATGTCAAATATTTTATAATGACATGATGGTTTTTGTAGTTATTTTACTCTAAATATCAAATATAGTGAACTTACGAGAATGCTCGTAAATCTGCTTCAAATTTTATGCTGTAAATTTACAGTGATTTTTTTGTAGAGTAGTAGCTCAAATCAGGTCAGTACTGTACAAATACAAATAATGGCTGGTAAATCTGCTGCACATTTTATACTGTATAAGATGTGTGAAGATTTTTTACAGTTAACTAGAGCAATGTTATTGGAAATAAAGTGGAAGTTCCCGCTTAAAACATTTTATTCGTTTCTTGTTTTTTTGATATTTTACGTTGTCCCAGGGCTTTTCAGGTGTAAATGATCAGTTAAATGACATTGTCATGGTGATGGTGACTGCAGGAAGGGGAGGTTTTATTCCGGGCAGTTCTGTGAGAAACTCAGCTTCTACTCTTTCCCGCAAACAAACAAATCTCCATTAGAAGTAGACACTTGGAGCGACTGGACCGAAGTGGAATAAAATATTTAGTTTGTAGATGTTTTACTTGGAGTTGGAGTTGGAACACATAGATGTTGCTGCTGCATCTTCACACACTCACATGTTTACTCAGTAAAAGGGACAGTGATGTTTCTTGGGATATAGTGTGTAACGCTCAGGGCTCTACCTGTTATGATTTAATTGTTTTACTTTTATATTGGAGCAGTAAGTTTTCACTTGAGCAGTATAATTCAGGTGAGTTGGTAGTGTAACAATTAAGGAGTTGACCCAATGATCAGAAAGTCACCGGGACAAGTCCCGGACCAGTAAAGGTTCCACTGAGGTACCCATGAGCAAGGTCCCATCCCCAGGCACTTCCGAAAGCTGCAGATGGGTCAAATACAGGTCAGATCTGTTTGTGGTGCACTGTGCGCTGTCCTGTGTTCACAATGACTAATAATCACTCACTGGTCTTTTAAGAATCATATTTCCTTTAATTGTCATTATACAAATAACAACTAAATTTCATGCCATTCACTTGAAAACAGCTCTCATTTAAAATATATTAAACTAGTAAAATTAATAATAATAATAATAATAATAATAATAATAATAATAATAATAATAATAATAATAATAATAATAATAATAAATAAGGATTAACCTGTTACACTATCAACTGCCCCATAAAAGAAAAACAGAGTTCAACAAAAAATTCCTCACAAACACACACAGTATTTTGAAAGTGGCAAGCATATAAACATTAAATACATCTTATGTTGTCTGGTTCTCATTAACCACCCTGTATCGTCTTATCTCGTGAGCTGAGTATCTCATCACACCCTTTGTAGAAATACAAGTAGCATTCGGTTTCCTATAATATTTTTAAACATAAAATACAAACAAAGTTATAATAATATTGTGCCAAAGTTTTAATGTTATAATTGTTCATTTATTTTATTTGACAGTCAGTCGCTGAATAATACATCAACAAAGCTACTTATATACGCAATATATATATTTTTATATAATCCTTACATACTATACATATACGTATGTGCTACTTACATATACTATAGATAGATTTATGTTCTACTCATGTACTTTACTATACAAAGATGTATATACTACTTACATACTATACATAGACCTAATTACTACTTACATGCTATACATAGAGGTAAATATTTCTCAAATATGATACATAGTTTTATACTACTTACATACTATATATAGACATATATACTACTTACATGATATACATAGATGTAATTACTACTTAAATACTATACATAGAGATATCTACTACTTACGTACTATACATAGACATATCTACAACTTAAATACAATACATATAAACATAGTTAGTACTTACATACTATATAGATGTATATATTACTTACATACTGTCCATAGACGTATCTACTACTTACGTACTATAAATAGACGTATATACTAGTTACATACTATACATAGACATATCTACTACTTATACACAATATATAGATGTAGTTATTACTTACATACTATACATAGACGCATTTACTGATTACATACTATACATAGACATATTTACTACTCCTATATTATACATTGCCATTTATACTATTTACATACTATACATAGATGCATATACCAATTACATAATTACATAGACATGATCTACTACTTATACACAGTATATAGATGTAGTTATTAATACATACCATACACATAGATGCATATGAATAATTACATTACTTATACAGACATATCTACTATTTATACACAGTATATAGATGTAGTTATTACTACATACCACTGCATATATAGACACATTTACTGATTACATACTATACATAAGACATTTACTAATTCCTATATTATACATTGCCATTTATACTATTATATACCATACATAGATGCATATACTAATTACATACTATACATTGACATATCTACCATTTATACACAGTATATAGATGTAGAAGCATACTTACATACCACTGTATATATAGACACATTTACTGATTACATACTATACATAGACATATTTACTATTCCTATATTATACATTGCCATTTATACTATTATATACTATACATAGATGCATATACTAATTACATACTATACATAGATGCATATACTAATTACATACTATACATTGACATATCTACTACTTATACACAGTATATAGATGTAGTTATTACTTACATACTATATATAGACACATTTACTGATTACATACTATACATAGATGCATATACTAGTTACATACTATACATTGACATATCTACTACTTATACACAATATATAGATGTAGCATACTTTACATACCATATACAGACACATTTTACTGATTACATACTATATACATAGACATATTTGCTACTTCTATATTATACATTGCCATTTATACAACTTACATACTATACATAGACATACTCATTTATATATACTATACATAGATGTAATTACTACTTACATACTATATATTGATGATTGTACTACTTACTCTATGTAGACATATATACTACTTACACAGTATACTTAGATATACAGTATATAGCTTTTACATACTATACATACATGTAATTAGTACTTACGGCCATGTATTTATCGCATTATGGGAACCTTTTGTCCCCTAAAATCACTTTTGTCTGTTTTTTTGGGCTTTGTGGACATTTGGAGAGGTCCCTATGAGGAGAAATGACTTTGTAGAAAATGTGCTTTGTTTTTGAGAAACTAAAGAGGTAAAAGATGTGCTTTTGGTTACTGAGGTTATGATTAGGTGTAGGTGTAAAATGATGTACATCTAGTCATTATGGGACCTCACAAAGATAGTAATACAAGACTGTGCGTACTATACATAGATGTTCATACAAATTATATATGATACACAGACTTAAATACATAAATACGTGTGTGTGTGTGTGTGTGTGCGCCAAGACACAAACACACACCACACTCAGTTTGGAGTATTATGCTTGAAGGTGACATATGGCTGGAAAGTATAAATATCCATCACTGTGCTCTTCAGAACCTGTCATAACCTCATAACCCCCAACACACACACACACACACACTACCTTCACACTACACACACACACACACACACACACAATCCTTCAGTCTGCAATACTCTGTTCATTAATTCTCAACCTTGAAAGAGAATGTTGACAGACTGGCATGATCACATCTGTGCCTTTAACACACACACACACACACACACACACACACACTGACCACACATGCATATTCATCATGTGGGAGCTCAATAATACATTCGTAGAAAAGAGAAGTCGTCCATCCTCCTAGCTGTTTTAGTGCCAGCGATGGCTGTGTGTGTGTGTGCGTGTTGGGGCTCAGCTGCCTCTCACACACTCTACCATCAGTTTTCCATTGCACGAGAGGGAAAAAAGCGAGTGTAGAGCCACTTAAAAGCGCAGCTGCAGCGCTGACGTGAAGACGACCGCTTCATTTGGCTAATCTTAGCACTGCACTCACAGTGTATGTGTGTGTGTGTGTGTGTGTAATCATTTTCCTTTTGAGTGTGTAAGTGTGTGTGTGTGTGTGTTTGTGTGTGTGGCATGGCATGTGGTGCGGTTTTGCAGTGTGTTGTTAAGAGTGTAAGAACTGTAAAAACTGAGTTGTTGCTTTATGTTTTTGTGTTTCATTTTAACATATGTGCTCTGTGTGTGTTCTAGTGAGAGAGAGAGAGATGTAAGAGAGAGAGAGAGACAGTAAAAAGAGATACTCAAAGAAAGAAAATGCAGTAAGAAAGAAGACAGAAAGAGGGAGGCAGATATAGAGGGAGAAAGACAAAAACATTTACATTTTCAAAAGAAAGAAAGAGAAAGGGAGGGAGAGAGATACAGAGAGAGAGAAAGAAAGAAAGAAAGAATGAAGAAAAATAAATTAAATTAATGAACAAAGAAAGACAGTCAAGAAGGAAAGAAAAAGAATAAGATACAGTAAGAGAACGATAGACTGAGAGAGACAGACAAAGAAAGAGAGAGGGAAAGACAGCGAGAGAGAGAGAGACATACATACAGACAGAAAGAAAGAGACAATCAAAGAGAAAGATAGAGACATGCTGAGAGAGAAAAAAAGAAAGGGGAGAGAAAGACATAAAACATTTACATTTACATTAAAGAAACAGAGAGGGAGGTAGAAAAAAACATGAGAGAGAGATACAGAAATAATAAAAAGAATGAAAGACAGAAAAGTAAATTCAGAGAAACAGAGTGCTGAAGAAAAACAGACATAGACACAGCAAGAGAGGAACAGAGAGACAGTCAAGAAAGAAAGAGAAAGAATAAAACAGAGAGGGAGAGAGACACAAAGGTATACAGAAAGAGAATGATAGAGAGAGAGAAGAGAGAGAGAGAGAGAGAGAGAGAGAGAGAGAGAGAGAGGAAAAGCGAGCAAGTACGAGAGACATACAAAGGGAGAGTAAGTTAGACAGAAGAGAAGGAGAGCGAGTGAGAGGGAGAAAGAGAGACGAAGAGAGAGTAAATGTTAGGGAGCGTGTGTTAAGACAGCGATGGGGTAAATGATTTGTTCTTTCTTCTTGGTTTCTGTAATCGACTGCAGCTCTATAAAGTTCTCTAACCTCCTTCCATGTATGAGACGTCCCCAATGCCAACCTCGCTCCAACACACACCCCTAAACCTCCCAATATGGTGACCTTGGCCTGATTTCACAGCAATAAGGTGGGGACGTATGTCATTGTGGGGATTAAAACCAAGTCTCCACAAAGTTAATCACTGCAACATACCTATCATTTCACGCTTAACCTCCCCTTTAAAAATCATCATAATAGTGTCCTTAAACGTGTGTGTGTGTGTGTGTCTCTCTCTCTCTCTCCACCTCTCTCTCTCTCTCTCTCTGTGTTTTATCTATTTTATTTGGCCATAAACTAAAAACAAACAAAGAATCAGTGTGAGTAGTGAGAGTGGAGTTTGTAGACGTTCCCTGAGTAGAGTAGAGTGAGTGCGGAAGTGGGTGAGTGAGTTTGGGAGATGCTCCCTCATGCTGAGAGGTCAACAGAGTTTTGACTGTGTTTTATTAACACAGGAAATGTCCCATGTAGACATGCTGCGACAGAGAGAGAGAGTGTGTGTGTGTGTGTACCACGATTTGATACATTGTGGAGACCTTTTGGGGGCTTTTTGTCCCTTAAATTTACTATTATTCGTTTTTTATGGCTTTGTGGGTACATTTGAGAGGTGTTTGTACCTGGCTGTCCCCTAAAAGACAGAAAAAAACTATAGTCCACTTTTTAGGGTTTGTGAGGACATAAACCATAAAATATAGAAATTTATATTAAATATTTAAAATATATTGAAGCAAATATTGGTGAACGACATCTAATGGCCTCTTTTCATCTCTTAAACACACACTGTAAGCATGTAAGACATTTCAGCATGAACCCTAATAAAATCACACACACACACACACACACAGAGACATAGACCTTTAAGTGTGTGTTGTGGTCTGGCCTCTACACCGTTCCTCCATGCTTGGGCAGCTAAGACTGATCTTCTATACTAATTTTGGATTAATGGATTAATGCAAAGACATACACACATACATTTCTCACACACACTCTGATGCCGGACGTGGGTGAAGGAGGGATCTGCAGCAGTGCATCAAGACCAAGTGAGTGTGTGTGAGTGTGTGAGTGTGTGTGTTGTGCGCTTGCCACAGGCAGAGCAACTCTAATCCCACTTAATGCTGAGAGTCAACGCTCTCTCCCAATCAGCATCCAGTTCTAATCTCTACCAAACTCAACACACACACACCAGTCTCAACATGGAGAGAGAGAGAGAGAGAGAGATGGATACAGCAAGAGAAACAAAGAGAGAAAGAGGTAGACAAAGGGAGAGAAAAAGAGAGAGATAGGGAGATATAATGGGGGATGCGAGACAGACGGGTGAGAAAGAGTGAAAGAAAGTGAAAGAGAGGTAAAGAGAGAGAGAGAAACAGGAGAGATGCTGAGACACAAAAGAATGAAAAAAGAGCAAACAGAGAGAAAGGTATAGAAGAAGAGAGAGCTACAGATAAACAGAAAGTGTCAAAGAGAGAGAAAAAACGATAGAGAGAGAGAAAGACAGATAAAGAGAGAGAAAGACAGATAGAGGAAGAGAGAGAGAGCAAACACACAAGATGAGTATAAAATAAAAAAAGGAACAAATCAAATTCTAAGAAACTTTAAAGGCCCAGTAAGGTCAAAATAATGTCGGCTCAAAGTTCCTCATACCAAAGAAACAGTTGTCAATAATCACCTCGTCAATTTTGAGTAAATATGAAAGTTGCTACGTAGGTGAAATTAAGTCTCAAAGTGGTGAAAATAAGGGCGTATGCTGTAGGTACGATATGACAAAACTAAAAGGTCTATCATTTCATATTACACTCATTTATTTCATGATGTCACAAAATCCACCGTTTACAGTAAATTTGTTGATGGTTTGGATGAGGGTTTGCAGTAGTCACCACGGCACCATGTGGATGTAGACACGGAATATACTATGGAGTTATATTTGTGCCTTAATTCTGAGCGCGCAGTGGAATTTTTACAAGCAAAAACGAGAGTCTGTGTGCACTCAAATTTGTCTATACTCCACGGCCTCACGCTCAGATCTATGGAACGCCAAATGTGCCGCAATTCACCTTAAAAGCACCTTACTACACCTTACGGTGTAAAAAGTGGCATTTGATCACGACACTAGAGCGTTCAACGATTTTCAACAGTGTCCAAAGCACTGGTATATTAGAGCACTGCAAAAAACTGCGTTTTAAATAAATAAATGGTGCAGAAAAGGGTGTTTCATTACCAAATGTGTAAAAACCTAGACCTTGGGTGTTCCATATGAGCGCGTGGAGTGTTGAGAGAGTGTGTGTAGGCAGAGTTGAGCGTGCACAGACACCAAATTTTGCCTGCGAAAGTCCCATTAAATTTACAGAAAATGCACCATATTGTGATATATATTGTTGTCAGGATTTATACATATATGAGTTTTTGGTCATATCGTACAACCCTACTAACGAGCAAACGTCTCAATGTGTGTAAAAACTGAGCTGCACGACTTCCTCCGACATGTAGAAGCCTCATCCATAACTGTTAAGGATGGCGTGTGTAATACAGATTAAGTGTTTTATGATTGATGGTGTGTGTGTGTTCTCCCCAAAGCACACAGCAGTCGCTGTCTCACTGTACATATCAAAGCCATGACAAGAGAGAAGAGAATGAGAGTGCGTGTGTACGAGTGCGTGGATATGTGAGAACAGAAGTGTGTGTGTGTGTGTGTGTGTGTGTGTGTGAACAGAAATGTGTGTTTTGGTCTGTGTGTGTGTGGTAGTCAGCAGTGGGATCATCTCCATGTAGTGGTGATTTATGTGAGACACACTCAAGTGTGTGAGTGGAGTCAGCGTTTTGAAGATGGAAAGAAGAAAAGAGGAGGAGGAGGAGGAGGAGGAAGAGTGACGTTACCACCACACTCTTTAACATTCATGTGTTTTGCATTTGGGCACTGGGAGAAGGGTGACATTTCATTCCTCACGCCGAGTCATGCCGCTACGCCTAATTCAATTTACCCTCGCGCCCGTCTCTCATCACCCCTCCCTACATCCCTCCATCCCTACATCCCTCCCTCACACACTCATTACGGGGAGAGGAAAGAGAGAGCGAGAGAGAGAGACAGAGAGACAGACAGAGAGAGAGACAGAGAGAGAGAGAAAGTAGTGAAGAGAGACATACAGAGAAAGCGACAGTCAAAGAGAGAGAGAGAGAGAGAGAGAGAGCGAGAGAGGAGGAGGAAAGAGAAAAGAAAGACATAAACTCATCACTCTTCCCTCAATCCTTCACATACTCCACATGGAGAGATGGAGGATAGAGAGAGAGATCAACCATAAAAGAAGGACATATAGCTGAATGAAAAAGGGAAGCAGAGAGAGGAGAAAAGAAAAAGAGAAGGAGAGAAGAGAAAGAAAGAAAGAGAGACATACAGCAGAGAGAGAAAGAAGCAAGAAGAGTGAGAGAACAAAATTGTGAGAAAGAGACAGCGAGAGAAACATACACTAACCACCCCTCCCTCCATCCCTCCCTCATTCAACATGAAGAGAGTGAGTGGGGGAAAGAAAGAAAGTAAGAAGTAGAAGGAAAGAGATAGAAAGACATACAGGGGGAGAGGAAGTAAAGCGAGAGAGAGAGAGAGAGAGGAAGAGAGGAAGAGATACTGGGAGAGAGGAATACAGTCATCACTCCTCCCTCCTTCCAGCCACCGCCCGCATCACCATGGATACTACATTAGCAACACTATGTTAGTTGCTTATTTTCACTATGCTTTTGAGAAAAAACGCACCCCAGTTTGGGTGTTCGGGATGTTCTAGCCTGATTTAGGATGAGCGTCCTGCATTTGACCCATCCGTGAAGGAGCAGTGGGCAACTAACATGGACAGCATTAAGTTGAGCAGTGATGTTCTAATCACAGGGTGAACACCCTAACCGTTATGCTACCAACTGCCCCTGTAAATGTTGTAAAGGCGCCCCATGTTCGGAACATTGAAGTTCCAGAGCGGTACAGGCACCAATGAGGTACTCATTTCATTTTCAGTGAACATTTGCCAAAGTTATGGGCTAAAGCACAGTAGCTCCCTTTTTGAGCTCGCAGAGTTTTTTTGAGCTCCCATCATGATGTTATTTTAAAGTCTGTTGGAAGCTTAAAGACAGACAGAAGTGAGCAGTTTCCATTATTAGTTCTCAGGTGTCTTGCAGGTTTCCTCCCATTATATCACCACTCTTGAGTCGTACCACGCTGAGCTAAAATATTTGGACACCCCCCTGATCTAGACATACTTTAATTATGCAAAATGTCTCTGATTATCCTGGCACTTCACGTCGAGAAATAACAGGCCTCGTTGAATTCATCTTCCTCTGCAAGTAGGCAAAAAAGATTAATTGGCAAAATGTTGAACTTCCCGTTTAAAGAGATCCAGCGTTGAGTCAATGAAAGATTAGCAAGTCGTTCTCTCAAAGAGAACGTGGCCTTGTGTCACAGGAAAACCCAGTCGCTAATTCAACCAACATTTTCCTCAAACACACAAACACACCCTTATTTATGCCTGCGGTTTGCCGATCCGGCACGCTCGCAACGAGACCGAGGCTTTCGTCTTTTTTCCGCTCCGGAATTCCTCATCCACGATTTTCACAAGCAAAAGCAACATTTTATGGGTATTATTTTTTTGGATGAGATATTGACGATCCAGAATTTTCATACGAGAGGAAAACTCAGAAACCGTGTCAGACCGGCCGGGCAACACTAGGATGGATTTAATTAATAATGTATTTGTTTGTGAGTGTAATTAGCAGTGCTGCCACAAGGCTTCCAGCAGACCTACTGCTTCGGATCTGCTCGTCTAATGAAACACGTTTTACATGGAGGAGAGGAACAAACAGAACGCTTGTAAAAAAAAAAAAAAAAAAAGAAGGAAAGATGTAAAAAAAAAAAAAAAGAGGGAGGTTTAAAAGGCTCCAGAAGGAAAGCTGAGAAACCAAGGTCTGGCACAAGTTTTAACTGCGTTGTGAAGTCTTTTGTTTTTTCCTACTGCATTTTTCAAGACCTGCTAGTGCGTCTAAAAGAATGAGAATATTATTAATTTCTTTTGTTAACGATGCAATTAGTGAGTGATTATTTGTCATTGTGAACACAGCACAGCACACAGGGCACCACAACCAAATGGTACCTCTGCATTTGACCCATCCGTGAGTGAGCAGTGGGCAGCTGACATGGGCAGCACCTGGGGAGCAATGCTTGAGAACAGTACCTTGGTCACGAGTACCTCAGTAGTACCATTATCAGTCCAAGATTCGACCCCTTAACCTTCCGGTTACGAACTTCTTAGCCGTTACGCTACCAACTGATTAGTCATGATCATTGACATTAAAACCTCACCTGGAGCACCTTCTTTGGTGCAGGGAGTTGGATCTGTGATCAGAGGGTCAACAGTTCAAGTACCAGGCCAGTAAAAGGTACTACCACTAAGGCACTCATGTGCAAGATACCATTCCTTGGCCCTTCATAGATGGGTCAAGTGCAGAAGTCACATTTTGCTGTGCTATGCTGTGTTCAATGACAAAGAATCAATCACTTAAATTCATGGAAACAACGAAAATGAATGGCATTTTGAGATCTACTCGTACACACAAAATGGCTTGGCTAACAGCACATGCTCTTTCTCTCACACACACACAGTCACACACATTTGTTCCAACATAAAATGTACGAAATCTAACTTTACACAGGCAAGTCCAAAGAGAGCTCATTAAACTCGATCTCGCTTTAAACGTTCGGCGGCGGTAACTTAATTCCCAACGCGCTGCCCTCGTCGCTTGAGTCGCGGTTAAACTCCAGCGCGGTAGACAGCAAACATTTGTTTGTTTTTAGCGCTGCAGAGATCTTCATATCAAAGGCAAAGTGAACGTGTTGCGGTCAGAGCTGCGTTCCCTCCGCTCCAATGAGAAACACATTTAAACGTTTAAAGCCAAATGTCAAACCTGCCAACAGAGCTGGAGAAAGAGACACACACTCCTGTAGTGCCTGCAGTCTTGCAGACAGAGCAGAGTTATCAAAGCCAAGGTGAAAGATAACTTCATTTTCATCACAACTATGTACAAGAATATCGAGGAACGAAATGACTTGATGTACACATTCATTAATTCATTCATTCATTATCCGAACCGCTTGATCCCTTTCGGGGTCATAGGGCCCGAAGCTTATGCTGGGAACTACGGGTGCAAGGCGGGCACCAACCCTGGGCAGACGCAAACACACCGCAGTAACAGTGAACACACATTAAACGTAAAACATAAAAGAAAGTGCAGTGCAAAAAGTAATTTGGCAGTGTAGCTTTTTGGAAGACACATGGAGAAATGATTATAGGCTCAAGACTATTAGACCGAACGTTGATATGGTAAAAGTGTTGGCCCCCGTGATCGGAGGGTCACCAGTTTGAAGCCCCAGACCAGTAAAGGTACCACTGAGGTATTCATGAGCCAGGTACTGTCCCCAAGCACTGCTTGCTGGGCACTACTGCAACAAGCTGCCCAAAATGCAGTGGTCACATTTCGTTGTGGTGCACTGTGTGCTATGCTGTGTTCACAGTGACAAATATTCACTATGGCCAAGTTTCCATCAAGTTTTTTGTGACGTTTTGTTATCGACAAACAGAATATGGGTAAAAAAAAATGTGCGAAATTTGCTGTCTCCAGCCTGTTTCCATCCAACTGGCTTTTTATCGATAAAATGGTGTGCGTGATGACGTCACCCCCCCAAAACGAACTGTCGCATAGGTTTTGGTGTATCGCAAAAAAAATCTGCCCTTGAGCCGTTTCCATACATAATTTTGTGTATGTCGCAAATTATCTACCTTTTGTTTTCCACGTGACACCCCCCTCCGCTAAACAAAGAAACAAAGTGATGGAGAGATTATTCAGTTTTTTGAAATTTGCCAGCTTACTGTTATTTCAGTTTCACAAATAATTGGAATTGTACAAAATATCCGAAGACGACAGCAGAATGAAGCAGTTGCTTGTCTGATAGCCCTAGAGCTCGAAGAAAGTACCCCAGTGCGACGAAACCCACGTGATGAAAATGTATCATGTGACACATTAAAGCCCTTTTTTTCTGACAAAAAGTGTTTCCAAAGTAGTTTTTGCGACATCTGAAGTATCGATATAGAAGTTATGCGCTAAAGTTAAACGGAAAAATATTATGTCGACATTTACAAAATTTTATCGATAATTAGCATTTCCATCAGCTATATCGGTAAAAAATTTGAAGCGCTAAATATTTTTTTCGCAAAAAACTCCTTGGATGGAAACCTGGCTTATGTCATGTCTAAGTATGTCTGTGTAGGTCGTCCAGGACATGACAATCTTGAGAACTTGAATTGAAGTCAACAGGACTGTATGATGACACAGGTAAAAAGTCACAAACACCACTCGTCAATCACAATCTCAATAGCAATTTCTAACAAAATTAGCAAAATAATAATCACTTTGTTGCAAGAATTTTGAAAATTAAGGTAGGGTGTACTGAAGGTACGGAATATTCTGCTGTTTTCCGTGAGGCAGCTGAAACTTTTTCCAGAGTTTTCACATTACCTCACAGCTTACTTTGAGCTTCCTCAAGCTGATGTGAAGGTCGGACACTTAACATTTTCATCACAATGACCAGTCGTGCCACTGGCAGGACCACCAAGGCTGAAACCCTCTAAAAACTGAGCAGCTCTTTTTAAACCAAAGCCGTGCCCCAGTTCCGTTCCAACATCCGGCATGGGATTTGAGGTGGAGGTGGGGTGTCTCTACCCACTTTAAATTCAATATTTTGGAAATTAATAAAAGACTGTGACATTTCCAAATGTGTCCTATAACACTGAATGAGAAGTAATATGTCACTTCTGTTTTTTGAAAGAGATTCGTCAGTGTCGGGGCTCTGAAATTAAATTAGGACTCACTCCGAGTCACATTCGCCACAGCTGACATTTAACGAGACCTCGTGATCTGATGGTTGACAAGCTTTTCATTAAATAGTGCCGGTTTCTCCTCTTACATATTAAAAACATCACCGTTCAGCAAGAGATGGCAAAGGAATTGGAATTTCCTGCTACCTGTTGCTCAGACCTTACACAGGCCAAATGTGAGGCTTTATTTCCAGTAGTATGTAAAGAAATGTGGACGGATGTAGATGTAATGTTGAAGTAGGACTAATGATGGATATTAAAGGAGATTGCTGCTCAGTTTGAGCTCATAAACGTCTCTCACAACTTCCAACCTTTGGCAAAGAGCATGCTGTGAGGTAATTGGGTTCAGTTGTGATCTTTCTTTAATAATCATTCATTTAAAATGTATTAAGGTATGGAGAGGCTGGGAGATAAGTAGCTTTGATTAATAAACATACAGTTTTATACACTGTGAGTCAAAAAGAGACCAAAATATTGAGAGATTTTTTAGACTTCTTTTGCTGCTGCATTCAAAATTAAACAAATAGCAGAATTTTGCAAGAACAAAGTGATCATTATATTGCCCACCACAGACGAAACATTTAGCTTAAAATTTTGTGAAATTACAATGATTGCAATATATTAATGATACGTCACATCTGTAACAGTGAACAACAATATGACATTTTTATTCATCAAATGTTACACTATATTACACATTACACTAGGCAGATGCTTTTATCCAAAGCGACTTAAAGCATTTAAAGCATTTAAAATTCAGACCGTGGAAGAACTAACAGTGGGTACTAAGTGCTAAGTTCTAAGTATAAGAGTAGTGAAGGTATGCTCAGTAAGTTTGGACATATAAATTTATAATAAAATGTAATACTATTTTATTTCACAAAATTGTTATCTCTCTCCATTTATCCAGGATTGTGACAATCAATCTTAAAACATAAATTCTTACAAATCTGTAAAATCATAAACTGGCTTTGATCTATCATAAAAAAATATGTAAGGGCGGAGAATTTCAGCATCCAAAAAAGTGCTTTTTGACAGACAGTTGAGTTCACCAATCTCCCGCAGTTCTCCAGATCTCATTTCTCTCGACAGCCGACTGTGGCGCATGTCGGCATGAAAAAAGAATGTGAAAAAAGAAAAGGGGGGAAGAAAAAGCTTAGTGAAACTGGAGCTGAGACACACCTGTCCATGGGCCGGGGGAGGCTGAAATAAAGTCCATATGAAAGCACTGTGATCATAACCTTCCTGCTCACAAGCAGCTCCACCCTCACAGCTGTCTGCCCCAAACCACCCCTACCACCCCCCATCCACAACCACCTCACGCACCTTCCCAAACCTGCCTCACGCTCTCAAACCCCCCACAGTCCCCCAAGAAAACACCACCACCAGCCCATGAACCTTCCCAAACCCTTTCTTACACCCCAAACCCCCTGCAACCCCCAAAAAACCACCGCCACTAAATCACAAAACTTCCCAAACCCTCCCTGAGCCCCCAAACCCCTCACAACCCCCAAACCCCTCACCATCATCCAACGGACCTACCCAAACCCCCCAAGACCCCCACCACCACCCCACAAACCTTCACCATATCCTCCCTCACCCTGCACACCCCCACAACCCCCAAACCCCTTAATAACACCCCCACACAACAACCTTTATTAAACCCCTCCATAACCCCCACCACCCCTCACAAACTCCTCCAAACCTCCCTGAACTCCCTTGAAACCCCCACAAACCCCAACCACCACCACAACCCCACCAACCTTCCCAAACCCCCTACAACCCCCTATGTAACTCCCCAACAACACCACCTTCTACAAACCTTCACAAACTCCACCAACCTTCTATAACCCACACCACCACCCCACAAAGTCTGCTGAACCCATGACAACCCATTCCCAAACCCTCGCTGACACTCCAATCTCCCCAGAACCCCAACCACTATCTTAATTGTCAGAGAACCCCAGAAACCCTCACCAAACCCCACAAAAACCCACTCAAATTGCCTGCCATCTGCACAGTTCATGTCTTCATTCATTCTTAGTCAATTTACTACAGTATTCAGGGAAAGATCAGGCCGGGTTCTGGGGTTTAGAGTTTAATTAACAACATCTCATTGACCAAAATTACTGTTCGATCAAGAAAATTATCCCTATCCCAAAGAGATTTTAGTCCCTAAATAAAGAGAACAAGCACTAAGCTCTATGGCTCATATACTCCTCATACACACGCTCATTATTGTAAAACACATGTAATGGTCAAATTCCAGTATTTTATTCTTAGAGAATAGCCACATCTCACCAACCCCAGTGTGTGTGTGTGAGAAGGAGGCGTGTTCATGTATTAGTTATTGGGGACCTGGTTGTCCCCTGAAAACACTTTTGTCCATTTTTATCATTTGTGCGGACACTGGACCAGTCCCCCCAAAGTTTTTATTAGAAAAACTAAAATAGATTGAACATTTTAATAAGGGTTAGGTTTAGGTGTAGCTGTAGTATTATTTACATCTAGTCATTATGGTTGACAATGAAAGGAGCTTCAAAGATAGTAATAAAAGAGCCTAAATACATGAACAACACACATTCACATAACCACACAATCACACACAGCCAAAGAAGGAGTAATATCCATTTATCCGACAGAGCGGATTGAAGGTCCTAAATAAAACTGAGAGCTGTTTACTCGAGCTCAGCCTCTCGCTCCAGCAGCCGAAAACAGGCTCTAAGCCCTGCCGGGTTTTGTGCGAGCGAAGGCCGGGTGAGCTATAGGCCCGGAATAGCAGCAGCGGCGGATAAAACTGTGACGACTCCATCCAAACTCACTTTCATCTCTTAAGTAATGCACTTGGCCTCCATGCACAAAAAACGACAGCACTTCACTACAGTAATGTAATTAGTTAAGTGGACAGGAGTGTGTGAGAGTGAGGAGGTGTGTTCCAGCTTTGAATGACAGCTGATGTGAATGGAAAATCTACAACTGGAAATTGGAAGGAATGTACAAGAGAAAGCTCTATTTTTCAATCAGACTGGAGGCACAACCATTGCACGGAGAGAAATATACATTTTATTTTCCAAAACAAAAAGCAAATTTTAGTTTATAAATGAATAATCATTTTCACACCAGATATGATAATAATAATAATAATAACAATAATAATAATAATAATAATAATAATAATAATAATAATAATAATAATAATAACAACTTTCATACACAAACTTGCAGCCACTAGTTCTTTAAATACAAAATAAAATCAGATTAATGACTAGCAAGCTACTGGATTATTACTTATTATTATTAGAGTTAATTATAGAGTTAAGAAAGTGTCGGATGTTAAGAAGAACAAATTAGACAAATAAAAAAATAAATACTGAGGAACTCAACACAAATGATGACAAATTATGGCTGACTAAAAACATCAAAAAGATGTCATTTGAATCAATGCATTTTAAAAATGAAATGCAATTAACTTTAATTTAATTGCAGACTACATAAAACTCTCAAAAGCTTACTGAACACCTTTAGTAATATATCAATTGTTTTTATTTCAGTGTCAGTTTTGTTTGTATGTTTCTTTTGGTTTTCTTCCGTCTGTCCTCCTGCCCATTTGAGCTGTTTGTGGATCGGGTTGGGTTTCACTTTGCTGTCTTGTGGAGTGGAGATTCTGCACCCTGACATTTTATTTTCCATTCCGATTTGACAGAGATTCACCTATGCTATGGACTAGAGCTTGGCAATATCAAATCAATATCACGATTAACTGAACATTTTAGCTTGATTACGATTAATAAACAATTAGTTTTGCATTCTCACACAGTTTTTATTTAACACTTCATGAACACACCCTGGGGGAGGTAATAATGGAATTCTTCTTGTTTTTTAAGTTTTACTACAATTTTAAAAGTAATTGAAATAATGTTTGGTGTCTAGGGGTGGAGATTATGGGAGATCAGTTACATCTGAATATTGATTACCACTGATGTATCGTTACATCCCTACTGAGCACACCTCCTCAGCATTACAGCTTTATGCTTAACTCTCTCCTTAGCCTCTCCTACTTGTCAGAGATCCAATGTGTTAATAAGGGAAAATTTGGAATAATTCAAGCCAGTTGTTTGGCTCTTGTAACCGTCTATTAGACTTGAGTCCACACCCTAATGGAGGCGTTCGACACGGCGAAGAAGAGAGTGAATGCCTCACATTCCGCTAAGAGTTTTTTTGGCAAGCGGCTGACGGATCACTGTCTCTCTGATGGTGACATTATAATTTTTTTGGAGTGGAGTGGGGGGAATTTGTGGGGGTTGGAGAGTGTTTGGGGGGCTGTCATCTTCTCTTCTCTTCACACCACCATAACTCATGGTTTTCCAGACCGACTCCAGGCTCCGTCTTCGTCCAGCAGCTCCACAACGCCAGCACGGATCCTCACAGAGAAACAAAATCGGTTCTCGATCTCGAGTGTCTTGGGCTGCGACTCATTTTGCAGAACCCTTTTACTTTTTCTAGGTGATAATTTGTCATAACATCATAGTCTGTTACTTATATATAATTATATAAATATAATTTATTTAGGGGTGTAAGATTCCTTAGTTCAGTTCCAAAATAGTTCTGCAACATCGAATCGATTAAATAAATTAAAATCAATTATTTTGATAGTTGGAAACTAATGTAATAATCAATTAGTTGGGTTATACACATATGTACAATGGTTACCCCCTAATGTGGGGGCAGTAAGCAACCAAAGTCACAGTGGCAGTAAAGCACCATTAAGCTGGATGCCGACTGCCATAAAAGAATAAGTAGGCGATGAGAACCAGTGCCGTGCCTTGCAGTCACAAAAACTGAAGTAATTGCGTAGAAACGCATGAATCACATTTTTCGCGACGTATACACACATGCTGTTTGTTAGCGTGCAAGACTCTCTCTGGAAAGTCATACACTGAAGCGTTCCTGTTCCAAATCTTCCCATTTATTCCAGAAAAAAATCATTTTTAGCTGATAAATAACAAAAACAACCAGCATTCTACTCACAATACAGACATTTACTTGATATTTTCAGTGATTATCCCGATGCGTGTCCACTGTGTTATTGTGACGAGACTCTCATGTGGAACGCCATCTTGCGCAAAAATGTAGTTCTCTCCCAGAAATGAAGTCAAAAATGCCAAAACTTCAATATTTCTTCATTTTCAATTAATCAGATTTTTTCCCCCATTTTATAATGTTAGGGAGTAAAAAATAAATGTAGAAAAATAGAAACTCACAGTTTGATTTATTAAAAAATGCTGGAAATGAAATGGGTTTTTTTTTTTTCTCTTTTTATCCAATTAATAAACGATTAATCAAAAAAAACAAAAACGGGAGATTAATCAATTAATAAAATTCCGAAATCCATAGTTCAGTTCAGGAGTGATGACGATATATCATATTGTAATTTTGCACTTCAGTGACAGGATCGTTACACGCATTAATTAAAATATATATTCATATTGTCTGTTTTTTCATCTGCATTAATTTAGCATCTAATTGGTTCAATTCTTTATTTTTTAATTCTGTTTATCTTTGACAGTTTTTTTGGTTTTGTATATTGCAGTTTGGTTTTCATTTGTTGACAAATATTTGCATGTAAATAAATGTATAAATTTATCAATTTTACTGTCATGCTTCCCCAAGAACATTCATATTGCAAAGTTCAGAACAGGCCACCTCTGGAGAAGTCTCTTGGGACCACTTCAGTTATGAAACGTTATAGCACGAACACAATATCAGCTCATTCCACAACATCCTTTTGATGTGGTTTAATTGTCTGATGCTTAAATTTTCCATCACATTCTGCTGCTATAAAAGTAGTGCCGGAAAGCGAGCGCTTGACGTCTCTCTCTGGGTCTGTTCCTCTCTTTACTGCTGCTTGAGGGCCACGTCCAGCAGCTCGTGTTGCTGCCCAGACACACATCGTCCGGCTCATAAAACCAGAGTACTTAAAGACCTCGCTCGTCCACCTGTCAGACCGGGTGGGGCTGCAAAGAGGAGGTGGGCGTATTCGAGATCCACCTGTGATATGTCTGGCAGAGGAGAAATATGGAAACTCCATTAGAGGAGCTGTACAAAAAAAACTTATTGGACCTAGACCAGAGCCCTGCAGGACACCTACAACCCAGACAAGCCAGTTCATGCTTTGATTTGATTAACAATATCACTGACATCACTCAATCCAGCGGTTTGTCACTAACTCAGGGACCAGCACTGGTGATCCAGAATTGTTACATCTTCAGTGCTGTTGAACTTCTGCTTTGCTTTTTCCTCTCTTTTCCTAAAGTCAAGTCAAGCGAACTTTATTCATAATGCATATTTTAAAACACCTCAGTGCTGTACATGCATGTGAAGATTTTGCTTGCTCAGCTCAAGAACAACATAAAGGTAGCCAGTTCATGTATCCCAGGTTCTGCTCAAAAATGATGCCATGCATTTTGACGTTTTGATGTTAAAACTGGAATTTCTAATTCAAGCACGTGTGTCTCCTTTCTACGACCTATGGCAGGAACAAAGTCTCTCCTGTTACCAAGATTTCAAGATACAACATGTACAATTTCAAGATTCAAGATGGGGACACTGCGCTGTAAAAATGTTGCCATCCTACGGCTGAGATACTGACTCGGGTTGAAATCACCTGACTGAAGGTTGGAATCACCTATCATCAGAGCATCATCCAGACGGAGCCAGAAATATAAGTGGAAAAAAACTTTGGGTCTGGAAAGAATTCATTATTTGATTTATTAAATAAATAAATTTTTACAAAATAAATTTTTTACAACCACATTCTTATTTTGGCACTAACTTAAATAGCTGAAAGAGAATGTGAAATGTAAAAATATGTTTTAAAAATAAAAACATTTTCTTTATTTTCTACATTCACATATGCAACAATTTTGAATCCGATTCTGATTTAACAAATATTTGCAGTGAGCAATACAACAAAATACTGTAACACAGTATTACTGTAAATATCAAATCTTTTTACAGTGACATGAAGTGAGATCTCTTACAGTGCTCTAATAAACTTTGTTGGATGAATGTGATGAACTCTGCCTTGCATTCACCTTAAAGCCCTCCCCAATAAGCTGACCGTTCTCATCATATTTTGAAAGTATCACTAGCAAAAGAAAACCTGTGTTATAAATGAGAACACTCCATCTGTAATCAGAGCAAAAGGAATTCTCTTCCTCCTCTTCTTCTTCTTTTCTTCTTGGCTCATCCCTTTTGCCGAATAGTCTGTTTGTTTGACATTGATTAGTTTTTATGGGGCTCGACTGAAACTCTAACCGTAGCGTCTGCAGACCCCGAGTGACTCATCGGCCGAATCGGGCCCGTGTGGCGGGGCAGGGGGAGGTTGGGGGTGGTAGTTGGGGCAAGAGGGGGTCACTCCCAAACCGCATTTATTCCCCTGTCCGAGCCTCTGTGACATGCCCCACTGTTGAAACAATGGGGGATTACAGCAGAGGCATCTATTTAAAGACAAAAGCAGTCCAGCAGCAGATATGATGTGTCTGTGTTGTGTGTGTGTTTTCAAACAGGGATAGCCATCTGCCAGAAGCTATATGAGGGTTTCCACCGTAAAACCAACATTACTGCGGAGAGTGTGTGTTTGTGTGTGTTTATTTGACAGATATAAACAATTTTCTAAAGACCTGATTGTTCCCTTAGCAAAGGTTTGGAAGTGCTTAAGTAGAATTTTCAGATATCTAAAGTCTAAAGCATTTGGCGGTTGGTAGTTGTAACGGTTAGGGAGTTGGCCCTGTGATTGGAAACTCACCAGTTCAAGATCCAAACCAGGAAAGGTACCACTGAGGTACTCATGAGCAAAGTACCGTCCCCAAGCATGGCTCTCTGTGTTCTGCCAAAAAGCTGCCCAATGCTCCTCCATGGATGGGTCAAATGCAGAGGTCACATTTGGTTGTGGTACACTGTGTGCTGTGCAATGCACCACAACACAGTGCAACCTCTGCCATTTGACCCCTCTGTGAAGGAGCAGTGGGCAGCTATTTTGGCAGAAGTGCCTGGGGACGGTACCTTGTTCATGAGTTTTGCAGTGGTACCTTTACGAGCCCGGACTTGAACCAGAAGCACTCCGATCATGTAGCCAACTACACTACACTACAAATCTGTACATTATTTGAGAAAACCTACTCTTACTCTATGGGATTAGAAGTAGTGATAAATGGATCTATATTGAATTTAATTGTCAATGAGCCTATTGCATTGATCCAAACTGAAAACTTTATTTAGACATTGTACATATCACAATGTCTCTCACCATGCAAGCGTGGTAACGTCAGCAGGTTTAGTCACAATTTTTATTACATTTAGAGAATTTAGCAGATGCTTTTATCCAGAGTGACTTCCATTTTCAGGGACAGTCTCCCTGGAGCAACCTGGGGTTAAGGATCTTGCTAAGAAACCCAATGATGGTAGTGCTGGAGGCAGAATTCGAATCTACAACCTCTCGGTTCAGAGGTGAGTGTCCTAACCATCACCATCCCCCACACAGACGGCTCTCTGTTGGGGAATCAAACCCCAGTGAGATGGAGATAGTGTCCACTATACTAACGAGAACCTGCCTATTATTAAGCAGAATAACACAGCCTACTGTGAGTCGTAACTCAGGAATAAAAATGTCAGTTAATATTTTAACTACTTTTTGTGATTTGATATGAATGGAAGTGACAGAGTTAAATCAGCATATGATATTCATCTCACATCAATCACACACTTCTGAATGGAATCAAATTGAAATTGTCTCATATCATATTGATATAATATTGTATTGCAATGAAACTTGTGATTTACCCTATATTCAAAGCTGTTGTTTACTATTTTTAAAGTGCTTCTTGGTCTGGCATAATGCTGTGTAAATTCATATTCTGTTCAGACACACCTAAACCACTAAACCCCATCGACTAAACTTAACCACTAATTTGTTACACATTGTATAAAACAGTTTGTAGTTCATTCTTTTTTATTTAATGTATGTTTTGATCTTTACTCTTATCACAGTAACTAAAACTCTAGAGATGAATAAAGTTTTCAGCTATTTATTCGGTCAGTTTTGGGTCACGCCATTTGCATTCAATGGGAACCCAAAATGAAATATGAATATAAATATGTTTTCCATTTTTTTTCATTCTTTAT
The DNA here is from genome assembly GCA_032718565.1 of Distichodus sexfasciatus. Classification (NCBI taxonomy): domain Eukaryota; kingdom Metazoa; phylum Chordata; class Actinopteri; order Characiformes; family Distichodontidae; genus Distichodus; species Distichodus sexfasciatus. Next base: position 304,622 of record JAVGVS010000379.1, on the reverse strand, counting down.
TTGAGTGCAAAATGCGGAATCAGAAAACTTATTATAATCAAAAAAGGATACTGAAAATATAAACAAATCAACAAATGATACTCGGACCCCGCGAAGACAGCAAGATGTGACATTGCGAGTGTGTGTCTATGCTGCACTTTTAGTGTTCATGCTTGCTGTCTGCATTTTTGTGTGTGTGAGTGTATGCGTGATAGTTGGAGATGAGGCCGAAACCTGAGATGCACATAAATTAATAGCAAAGATAGTCTGGCAAATATTCAAACGAAAGGCTGCCTTATTTATTGCAAGGGAGAGATTGAGCCATTAGGAGGGTCATCATTTCATCCTGTCATGGCACTGGCATGTTTTTCATGGCAAACTCATCTCCCTCTCTCTCTCTCTCTCTCTCTCGATGGTGGAGAACGAGAGTTCGTCTCAACAACAAGCAAACAGGAGAGGCTCGTGCTGCATTGTTCTGTCGCTGTCCTTGCTGCTTATTTTTAGCCGGTTGATGCGACTCTTCCACATATGGCATCAGCATCGTCGCAGTTGCAGCCATTATGCTCCACATTCACGCCCAGAAATACCCGAAATACACTAAATTGATGATGCGGTCAGGAATGTGCTGGAAATTTGTCTTGGCGATGTTAGGCCTTGTTCACCAATCATTCTTAAGAAAAAAACTTACACAGTGTTCACAAACATTCTGACATTGACCTCCTTTTTGGGAAAAAATTGAGTGAAAGTGAGCGATTAGACTCATACATGAAGAAAAAGTGGGCAGCTAACATGAGCAGCGCCCTGGAGCAGTGCTTGGGGTTTTGAACCGGCAACTTAACCGCTATATATTTTTTGCATGCATGTTTGTGCGTAACATTAGCTCACCTTTATGACGTTTAGCATCCAGAGTGACTTTCATTTTTGAGGGACCATTTCCCTGAGAGCAACTTGAGGTTAAGTGTCTTGCTCGGGGACCCAGTGGTGGTAGTGCTGGAGGTTGGATTCGTACCCACTACATCTTGGTCAAGAGGTAAGTACCGTATCCAATAGACCATCACCAACAACGTATTGTTAGATATACTGTACATTTTTACATACTTTTTGGTTTATCAAAATGAACACTAGTGATGACTTCAGATTTGAACTCATAGTGTACTGATGGCATACTATCCATTTTAGCTAACTGGCAACCTATCTCTGAGAGGTTTGCTTTTAAGTCAACGTCAAGTTAGTCAACATTTAGCTGGTTAAGCCACAAATTAGATAACAAGGATTTCTAGACCTGTTTACAGAAGTACTAATTTAATGATGGTGGTGATCTACTGGTTAGGATTCTCACCTCTGGACCAAAGGGTAATGGGTTTGGATTCTACCTCCAGCACTACCACCTGGGTTGCAGAGCAAGACTCTTACCCCAAGTTGCCACAGGAAGACTGTCCCTATAATTAGGTCACTCTGGAAAAGAACATCTGCTAAACAGCAGGTTGACAGGTGGATGCAGCACTGAATGTGAACACAACTACTGCTGGTAGTGTAATGATTACGGAGTTTGCCCCGTGATTGGAGGTTCAAATCCCAGGGCGGTAAAGACACGACTGATGTACTTACAGTATGTGCAAGGAACCATTCTCAAGGCATCCCCAGATGCTGCCACAACAGTTGTCCACTTTTCCTTTGCGGTTGGGTCAAATGTAGAGCTCACTTGTGGTTGAAGTGCTGTAATGTGCTGTGTTCACAATGACAAATAATTACTCACTTTAATTTTGACTTTAATCTCCATTCCACTAGAAGACAATAACTCTGGTTTGTAATTAATTCATGGTCATTAACTACCAGCATGACGAAAACTGACCAGTGTAATTGGTTATATTGTGTCAGAACTCGGAATAAAAGAATTTGTCCTCCTTATCCTCAGTCCTTCAATCCTGCATGAATTAACAAGGTGCAGGTTTCAGATTAAATGCTCACATTATTAATTGCATTTAGGAAAGCACAAAGCTCAAAGCACCAAGCTTAGGGATTCTCGGGGATGGCGAGTTTGTTCTTCAGACGCCTCTAAAAATAATTCAGACTGAAAGAGAGAAAAAAGTTAATGGTGCGTAGAGTATGATCATCTTTCATCATCTTATTTTGTTCTTTTTCATGTCAGACAAGAGTGCAATCCTCCCACACACTCATACTCTCTTTTTCCACATGTAATTTCATAAGGTTCCTCCGAAATGCCAGCATTCATTTGACAGAATTACACAATGCGATGCAGTGTTGCTGCAACTCCATATTAATTCCATTTATAGAAGAGGGGCGTTGTATGTTGTGATTTTTTGGGGGAAAATGGCTTGTTTTTGGAGGTATCACTTACAGTGGCTCAAAAAGAAACATCTGGGCAGGCCAAACTCCAAAAAACACAAACCCTGCTGAGTGGGAGCTCAGCTACGTAACCAAGATCTGGCAACCCGGGCAATCTTCAGCCCCCTTTTCCTCCTTCTCTGGTTCCTCTTTACAAACAGCTGAGGTTGCAAAGAACTGTTTTGTTTTTTGTTTTCTCAAAATTTGCTCAGGTGATTGTTCATTAGTGTGTCATGGACTGAGAAGTTTACAACTGAAGTGAAGTATTGAGGATTTCGGGACATGCTCAGTCCATCTGCTTTGAGTTTGATTCTAAAGATATGTCGGCAGGGTGCTACTCAAATAAAACACACACACTCTGACACTCACACTGATGAATCCCACCACTGTTTTGGCAAATGCTCTATGACTTTGCAGTGGAATTAATAGTGACTCATGAAGAGCGTTCCTGGCTATACTTTTACTCTCGAAAAATATAGAACATGCACAAAAACTCAGAGAGACACTGCTATGAGGCTGTAGGAGGTGGAAAGACTCTTACAAAATATAAGTATGTTCAAGAGTAGCATACTGAAATACTCATGAGGAAGTCTGCGTCCCCAAGCAGTTCTTATGAGCACCTCAGTGCCATCTTTAACTGTTATGGAGTTGGCCGTTTGGTGTAAAGGGTCTTGCTCAGGGACCCAGTGATGGTAGTACTGGAAGTAGTATTCAAACCCACGGTCTTTTGGTTCAGAAATGAGTATCCTAACCACTTGATCATCAACACCACCCAAAGTCGCCAACACCACTGGTCGATTGCCATGTCGGTGATTCTTTGGAGCCATTGCTAGCATCTGGTTAGGAAGCTGGTCCTGTAATCAAAGTGTCACTGGTTCAAATCTCAGACCAGTAAAGGTACCACTGAGGTACTCATGAGCAAGTTACTGTCCCAAAACACTCCTCCCAGGGTGCTGCCAAAAAGCTGCCCACTGCTTCTTCACGATTAGGTCAAATGCAGGGCTCACATTTTGGTGTGGTGCACTATGTACTGTGCTGTGTTCACAATGACAACAATTACTAACTTTAAAATAGTTAGTAACTTTAACATACTTAACTTTTATTTAAGTATGTTTTTATTACAATACTACTGTCTTAACTAATTACTTACTTGAGTGAATGTTTTTCATCCATTTCCAAATTTGTGCAGGAGGGTCTAAAAACCACAACTTTTCGTAAGCGCAGTGTTGGACGTCACGAAGAATGTGGATATCTGCTTGTAATCTCACATAAGTCTGTCTCTACCTGACCAATGCACAGAGGGATTCCCTATACAGCATCAACAGATTCTGGTCCATATACATTAAACCCCCAAGAGCAGGACTAAAAATGAGGGATCTTTAAAAAGAATAAGACAACAATATGGCAGTATGTTTGTCTAGGTTCCCAATCGTCCAGGACACGGTAATCGTGAGAATTTGACTTGAAGGTTTTTGATGACGTTTTGCTTCTCAGGATAAATACCTGGAACTCAAATTTGGAACCGAAGAAGCCTTTTAAGTTAGATATGAAATGTCTTGAAGAATTTTGGCAGGATCTCCAGTGGCCTTCTATTCAAATCGATAGGGTACTTGCCCCTAGACCAAGAAGAGGGTTTGAATGCCACCTCCGCCACTACCATCATTGTGTGCTTGAGTAAGACCCTTAGTCCTAAATTGCTCCAGGTAGACGGTTCCTGAAATTAGGAATCGAAAGATGCTCTGGATAAAAGTGCCTGCTAAAAGCCATTAAAGTAGAAGTCTATTATCGTGTCCTGGATGACTGAGAACCTACACAGGCACAGACATAGTGAAAGTAAGTGATTATTTCTCTTGACAAACACAGCACACAGTGCACCCTAATGAAACGTAAGCTCTGCATTTGACCCATCCGTGAAGGAGTAGAGGGCAGCTTTTTGGGAGCAGCCGGGGAGCAGTGCTTGTGGATGATACCTTGCTCACGAGTACCTCAGCGGTACCTTAACCAGTCTGGGATTCGAAAGAGTGACCTTCCTGATCACAGGGCGAACTCTCTAGCCATTATGCTACCAACTTAATTAAGTGTTAATTAGACACTAAATATTTTTGTTAGAATTGAGCCGTGGCATCCAGCACTGTGCAAAAGTCCTTAGTCACAATTCTTTTCTTCATATCTGGAGATATTCAGATATTCATATCAGGAGAGTTAGTAGTGTAATGGTTAGGAAGTTGACCTGTCATCAGAGGTCCACTGGTTTAACTCCTGGACTGGTAAAGGTACCACTGAGGTACTCATGAGCAAGGTACCATCCCCAAGCAGTTGCCCACTGTTACCCATCTTCATGGACGGGTCAAATGAAAAGGTCACATTTGGTTGTGGTGCACTGTGTGCTGTGCTGTGTTTACACATTTACACTTACGACATTTAGCAGATGCTTATCCCGAGCAACTTCCGTTTCAGAGACAGTTTTCCTGAGAGCAAATTAATGGTAAGCGTCTTGCTCAGGGACCCAGTGATGGTAGTGCTGTGTTCACAATGACAAATAAGCACTCACGTAAAGAACACATTGCCAAATTATTTTTTTGCACTTTCTTTATTTTTTAGCATAACGCCTTGTTTCTGCTTTATATGTGCTATGTGTGTACACTTTGTTATTTGGTCTCTTAGTGTTTTTCTATATAGTTGAAATGAACTGATGTTGAAATGATGTTATGTATGACTTTGACTTGGATAATTTGCTCTGTCCGAATGAGCACAGGCATGAAACACGATGTGTGTCTCTTTGTCCAGGTGCCTTCAAATCAAACAATCAAAAATATGCAATATGATGGAGATGAGATGTGCAAATTTTCCTCCAACACCAGCTCCACTACCCTGATGACAAACTGCCGAAGTCTGACCGAGAAGCGTTACGGTTGTTCAGATTTGCTTTTTTTTCTCTCTTTTTCAATCACTTACAGACGCACCAGGCCACTGAGTGACATCTGAAGGCAATCCACACGGAAGCGCTGTATGAGCCGTAAAGCGCCGCTGAGCACCCGTTAAACGCACAATGCCTCATTTTTACAGCAATAAAGGCCAAAGTGCTTCCTCGGGGTGCAGCTGATGAAAGAAAGAGTGGAGAACTTTCATTATTAATTCAAACAGAGTCTTCAAGAATAAAAAAGAAAGAATAAGACCAAACAATGTACTTAAAAATTTAGATAGACTTTTGGTATGGTTCTTTCTTTCTGACCAAATTTCTCTCACAAATTTCACGTCCCATTTTAAACACACAACAAAAAAGCCCTAAAATGCCACATCTGCTTGTCTATTTTTCTAATATTATTAGAAAAATAATATTATTATTAGTCTAAACTTATTACTTATTTTTAGTCAACTTTTTGGTTTATGAAAGTGTACTTTGAAGAACTAATAAATGTATAATGTTAGTTTACATATTAATGAACTTAAATGAACTTAACATCGTATATAGTTTAAATCAAAGTTTACCACTAGGTATCTATTCAAGTATTTTTTTCTTGCTTGAGGCATATTCAGAAATCACACTTGATGTTTGACCTTGTACTTAAAGCATAAAAATCATGTTTGCAAGACAGTATGTAAAAATGTGCTGAAGTACTATGTTAAAGAAGTCAGTATTGGGAAAACAAGGCTCAACAGTAGAACGTAGAACTATGATGCAATTTTAATTAAACTTTATATACTTGAACATTATACTTAAATGTTTCTGAATTGTTGCTAATGAAATACAAGTATACTTCACTTTGTTTAGTTCATCTTTGTTGAGTCTTCTTATTTTTCATTTGCACAAAGTGTACTAACAGCTCTCTTTAAGAAACTTTAGGAAACATTTGGGGTTTAGAAACAAACACTAATTTCCATCAGAGAACGTTTTTAGCCTTTTCTCTTCTAAAACATCGCAGTAGCTTATTTCATGCATCACATTATAACAACAATAAACTATCTGTGTTGTAGCTGTGATATCAGGCCGATACTAACATCAAGTGCCTGGAACTCGTGTTTGGGTGGAAAGTCTCAGATTCAAAAAGTCAAAAGGTGAAATGTTGGTCAGGGTCATTTGTATTAAAGTTAACTAAACACCAACACATCTTTTGTGCGTGAGTGTGTTTGTGTGATTCACCTCATGTTAAATAAGCCCAGATGCAGGAGGTCAGGAGAGGTAGAAGCTAAATATTTATCTAGACACAGATATTTAGGAAAGCGAGAGCATGGTCGGCAGGCTGATGGGAAGAATCACTCGCGCCTTTAATGACTAACACAGAAGCAGTTTTACATAGCAAACTCTAATACATATAAACTCCTCATTTTTGATGAAAACTATATTTCCCATTATGATTTAGAAGAATTGGAAGATTCGGATCAGACAAAAGATGCAAACAAAAATGCAGTCTGCGCAAATGAGGAGGTATTTATTCTCAAATGCAGGTTTTTTTGTCCATGGATTAAGTCTAGTCTTGGACTAAATTGTAGTGCCAATGGAGATTTACCATTCGAACTCAAAACTAGTCAAGAAGTAGGCTTAATCCTCGACAGGAAAATCTTCCCTAAAAGTTTTGTGCAATCATTTTGGCACAAATCTGATTCCATAGAAGAGAGATATTAATTTTAAGGCAGACTCTTCCCAGCTAACACCAACTCTTTGTCTCCTAAGTTGGAGAGTGAATGGGAAGTAAAACTTAAAGAACAAGTAAAGTCAAAATAATAGCTCAAAGTTCCTCATACCAAAGAAACTGTTGTGAATAATCACCTCGTCAACTTTGAGTGAATATAAAAGTTGCTAATTAAGTAAAATTAAGTCTCAAAGTGGTGAAAATAAGGGCGGTACTTTGTATGCTTGGATGCTGTAGGTTTGTTGACTAAAAGCGCTGAAGAACTGCCCACTACTACACAGTCACATTTGAGCTAGCTCATACGGATTAACTGCATGTTCTCATGCATTCACTAATCATTTGGAGTTCTTTACAGCAGATCTCTTTACAGCAGATCTCTTTACAGCAGATCAAACATGCACATCATAGTTTACAGTTTAGGTCAACACAAAATAGGCAAACTTACTGCCGGCGGTGAGGAAATGGAGATATTAGGAACCGCTTCGGACTTAGTATATGACAGACTCTCTTAGTGGACTTGTCTAAACTAGCAGGTAGGCTACTGACTCTATGCAGGTTGGTAGGTTTAGAGCAGTAGATTTGGGCAGGGTTAAGCTAAACATAACCGTTCTACATCAGCTGGCTGTGTTTTAGTCCCGCCCTGAAAAACCTACCGTGAAAAGCCATGAAAAACCGCATAGCTCCACAACCTCGTAAAACTGAATTCAGTTTTTAGACACACTTGTCTAACACATTTCACTTTACCAAACCCAGAACGGTTTTCACCTTACTGGGTCTTTAATTGATAGGCAGTTGGTAGTGGTAGTGGTAGTATCAAAAGGTCACCAGATGAAGTCCTGGACCAGTAATGGTACCACTGAAGTACTCATTAGCCATATACCATCTCCAGGCACTGCACAATGGGCTCTGTCAAAAAGTTGCCCACTGCTAATTCACAGATGAGTCAAATGCTCACATTTTGTTAATCACAAATAATCACAAGTGCTGTTTGCACCTAGTTGTATGTGATGTTCAGTTGTTATGGAGAAACGTCCTATCACACTTTTTTGGATGTATTAAAGTGCTGATGTGAAGTAACCTTTAACCTCAAACCTCAAGCCATAATGTGTGTTGTACTGGTGAACAGTAGCTCCTGTAAAGCACTTTACACCCAGAGCCATGTGGAAGCAGCCCTTGAAGAAAATGCACAAATGTTTCCTGGCAGCAGCCGAGGACTAATTTCACATGATGAAGGCCTCAGGGCTGCGGGACGCTGACAGTGGGCTAACATTACAGACATCTCAAGTTTAAAATGCCACAACCCTCTCTCTCTTTCACACACACACACACTTTTCTACTTTCTACTTCTCTTACCCAGTTGATCTTATGAGAGCTCAGCCTGAAAACTTTGGGAATAAAACACATACATGAGGTGCATATGGCTGAAATCTAGAGAACTTCATGTGAGCACTCGAGTATAACAAGTTGTGTTTTTATGCAATAAAGTATTCCAAATGTATAACTATTGCAGAGACCAGCTCATTGATGTGTGGTGAAATGCATATAGATTCTCATTATAATAAGTTGTAGAAAGTTTTGGTTTACCATAAACATGTCTAGAAAATCTTCACTGAAATTTTTTTTTCTTTAATGAACAAGAAGATAACTTTGCTTATTTAAAAGATGATATCAGGTTTGTCAAAAACAGATGATGTCAGGTTTGCCTGATTTTTATTATCAAATACATACATAAATGAACCTGTCTGGACCAAACAATCAGTATGAGGCAAGTATGTATAGTGAAGGTAATTCCAATAATATGAACCTGTAAATAAAGGGACAGAAGAATGCTCAAAAGTGTACAAGTTCTCAAAAGGCTAGAAGTTCCTTATTTTCTGTTTTTTCCAAATTGGCATGCCCAACTGAGCTGCTCTCTGGCACCATCAACGCATTTGGGAACATTTCGTAAAAAAAAAAAAAAATCTGGTATCTTTTATGCTGCAAGAGTTTCGGGAGCAATTTTCTGCCCTTTTATCTTTTATACGGCTGTGTTCCACCAATTTACTTTGGCAGTGCTGTGCTGTGGAGAACACGACTGCCCCGGCAGCTCCAAAATTACACTGACAACTGATGAAAGACTCACGTTAACATGCACATAAACGCAGCAGAGGCGTGTTGTTGGGGAATATTATTTTAGCTTTCTTTAACTTATCTCAAATTCCCTATGATTCAGATGGGGCGTTGTGAGTCCCACGAGTGTCGATCCTTCTTTCAAAGTCAAAGTCAAAGTAAACTTTAGTGTCATCTCGGTTATGTACACGTATACAGAGAGACGAGACGATATGACAGTTTTTACAGAGTATAAAGAAGGCATAAGGAATATACATATACATATATTATAGACTTCTCACTAGAAGTAGAAATGTGCAATTTTAGTTACAAGATGTAATCAGACTATGTGCAAAAACAGCAGCAAATCCAGTCAACTTTCACACGACAGTTCAAGCCGACAAATGTTAGGAAGTCCTGAAACAGTAATTTGGTGTGTCAAAGACGAGATGAGATGATGTCACTCCAGTTTCTACAGAGTAAAAAGAAACCGCATAGAATATACATTTAAGTGATAATTCTTGTCATTGATAACACAGCACAGCACACGGTGGGGATGGAACCTTGCTCAGTGGTACCTCAGTGGTACATGTTTTCTGTCCGGGATTCAAACCTGTGACCCTCCAATCACGGGGGCAAATGCCCTAACCATTACACTTCCATTTGCCCCATGTAAACATTATATGAATAAACTATAAATATAAACTCTAAACTAGGAGATGAAAATGAAAATGTGCAATTCAACGAGGTACATGCAACATGCAACAGTTCTTCAGGCATAATTCAACATAGTGCTGACTTTATAGAATGTTCTCCATTTCATGCTGGCTCTGTGTGGTTCTTTTGGCTTGTTGTTGCTCTTTCAGAACATAATATTCAAAGTGAATGATATATTCTTATATTACTATGTCAGTAAATCTGTGTAAAGTTTGATAGTTATATTTATGTACCCACATCACTGTAACGGTTCAATCTAACACCCAAAATATTAACACAACATTAAACACACTATATTGTCAAAAGTATTGGGACACCTGCCTTTCCACATACATAAACTTTAATGAAATCCCATTCTTAATGCATATGCCTTAATATGGAGGTTTGCTCCACCCTCTGCACCTATAAATCTTCTGGGAAGGCTGTCCACAAGGTTTAGGACTGCGTTTATGGGATTTTTTGACCATTCTTCCAGAAGAGCTTTTGTGAGGTCAGCCACTGATGTTGAACAAGAAGGCTTGGCTCGCAGTATCTATTCCAATTCATCCCAAAAGGTGTTCTATGTGGTTGAGGTCAGGGCTCCGTTCAGGACAGTCATTTCCTCCACACCAAACTCCCTCATCCATTTCTTTATGGAGCTTGCCTTGTGCACTGGTGTGTTGGAACAGGAAGGGGTCGTCCCCAAGCTCTTCCCACAAAGTTGGGAAGAAATTGTCCAAAATCTCTTGGTGGGCTGAAGCATTAAGAATTCCTTTCACTGGAATTAAGCATCTGAACTCAACCCTTAAAACACAACCCCTATTGGAACATCTGAATTCAGTGAGTTGGAGGGATGTCCCAATACTTTTGGCAATATAGTATTCTGTTTAGATGTGATTGTTGTTTGAGAGGATCGAAGTTGGTAGATGTTTGATTGTCTTGTTTATTGCATGGTATTCAGTCTGTAATATCCTGATATGTGAATTATGAACATGTTTTGTCATAACATTGTTTTGTGACTCATGTTCAGTTAACCACAAACCGTTCTGGAAATAAAGTGGGTAACAAGTGTAAGTTTGAGACTTTTTACTTTCTTCACAGTTTGAAATAAAGATGTTATTCACTAAAATCAGTCTTTGGATTGTCTTAAATGTATAAAGATGCTTTGTTTGCACTGCAAGGAAGGAGAGATCAGAAACCTAAACTTTTGGTGAAAGTAGAATTAAAAGTGGTATGTTAAAGATTACATAACTCGGGGCCAATAGTACAGAAAGAAGAAAATCCATCAGCTGAATTTCTCCATTATAAGATAGTAATTATTTGCTTGTCTAATTAAAGGTTAATGTTAGGTTTAGAGATGGAGTTCATATATTGAATTAAAATCCAACAAAGTCACTCTTACAAAAACATCATTTTAATGTAGTTGCGTTCTGGCAAATCAGATTTGGAATATAATATATATTTTATTTAAGATAACTTAAACACCCTGAACACAGCTCCTCCTAATGCAGATGTTAATGCTCCATTAATGCAAACTTTAATCTTTTAAACAAATCCCACCGTTTCCTCTATTACAACTTCTTATGCTCTCTTTTCTAGACTGGAATCATCTCCTTGGTCTGTGTAACAGGCATCGCCGGCTTGCTCGCTCCGCAGAAATGAAAGGGGGAGGAGAACGAAACTGGGGAGTAAAGCTCTATATGAGGAAATGGAAAATAGAGACACAAGTGAGGAAGAAAAAAAAATGAAAGAACGAGAGAAAATCTGAGCCAAAACGTTCAGCCACAACATCACTCCTTTTCCCCCGTTTTCTGCACAATCAACAGTTTTTATAACTTTCCTGACGTTGGAGAAGAGGAGGAGGAAGAAGAGAGGAGGAGGAAAAGAGAGAAGGGGGTCAACAGCTACTGCAGCTTAAAGGAGAGACAGAAGAGTGGGAAGAGAAGAAGGAGAGAACGTCTGCCAATATTTCCCTCCCTTCTTCAGTTCTTCCCTCTCTCTCTCTCTCTCTCTCTCTCTCCCCCTCGTTCTGAGAGCAAACAGCGGAGAGGGAAGCATGTGGCAGGAGAAAAGATAAATGGGAAGGGAAAAGTAGAATGAGAGAGAGAGATAGAGAGAGAGAAGGATGGTGAAAAACAATAGTAATAAACTTTATATTTATTTAGCATGTTTTATACGCTAGAATATAGCTCAAAATGGTTTTACAACAAAAAAAATTAAGTATTTGATAAAATATAATAAAATAATAAGTAAACATAAACATAAAATAACAAAAAATAAACAAAACCATAGAGTTGAAAACAAACTGTAAAAGAAAATAAAATCAAGTTTAAAAAATTACAACAAAACAACATTTTTATTTAATATAATAAAATAATAAACAGCAAAAATAATCAAAGGAAACCAGCTGTAAAAGGAAATAAATTAGCTAAAATAAAAAGAACGATTTGAAAAAACGCTAAGTGAAATACGAATGTTTTCATTTTCATCGGCAGATATTTGTGGGTGCTTCATAGGGATTATGAATATGAATATTTCTTAAATACTTTTAATAAAGCTGTGCTCACTGATCTTAAAGAATTATTTGAAATATATTTGGTCAGGTGTTTTGTATAACAAATGTAAGAAAATACTTTTTAAAACCATGTCAAAAGATGTTAATTATTGAATTATTGAATGATGCTTTGTGATATTGGCAGAATTATTTAATTATTGTCCATTGAATTGATATCAAATATCCAGATAAAACTTTTGAAATACCGTATATATACTTTATAGGTATTTATTCAGCTGAAACAGAGCATTGAACAGTTGTTCAAAACTGGTATAAAGTACATGACATAAATGTAAGAACTGGAATAGAACAGAAATATGAAATATGCATAAATAATATGAGTTTTAGCCTGAATTTGACAGAAGTGATATGATGAGGCACAGCAGCAGCAGCGGTGTTGGTGGTGTGTTTTCGTCTGGCCGTGTGCCCGCTGGGCCATGTCTCCTGCGTCTGCAGTGTCGAGTCTCCGCTTCGCGCCAGAGACAGCTGGAGGTGTCAACACCGCGCTGAAGCCCAAAGCCCCGCTCCCACAAACTCGTGCTCGAAGACCAACTGCCTGTCATGCTGCACACGCCCCCCGCTGACGCCTCAACCCGCTCTCCAAACATCAACCAGCGCGGAAAAAAACACAAACTGTAGTGTTGGAGAGTAGCTAAATAAACATTGTGACACTACCAACTTAACTCCTATTTTCAGTAGCATATCAGTAGGGAGGATAAAACACTCTAGCTTTTCCAGTAACTAACTATTTACTCCTTTAATACAAGTAGTAATGTAGAGTGGCAAAATGTAGCGTATCAGTAACAATGCTACTTGTAAAATGCATTTTTACAAGCAAAATGTTATATTGTTAAGTACTCTTATTTTTCTCTCTTTGAAAACACGGTTTCTTTGAAGGTTTCTAGTTGGTGTTGAATTGGAAGAAGCGACATCTCATTAATTTTAAGAGTTTACTTCAGCACTAATACTGGATGAAATGTTAGCTACTTTTCCTCTGTAGCTTGTTGGTATATTAACTACTATATTAAAATAGCAGCTTGTAGTGGAGTTTAGACACGTTTAATTAGATTTAGCTTTTAATTTGAAAAGATAGCCTCTTTATTTTCAACTACTGTTTGTTTTTGTCCAGTCAAAACATGCAAAATAAATTACAAAGAACTACTGTAATGTGATGACTTTAACTTAAATGTTGTTTGTTACACGACAGACAATATTTTTGATCCCAAACTTTGGAAACTGAAATGGTAAATCTAAACTTAATTTGCCCTCTGCTGAAAGAAAATCCTGCTTTCATTTAGCATATTCAGGCAGCAGACTGTAGAGTTACAATAAAAATATACAATACATGAAAACGGTTTATAAAATTAAACTTGGCTGTAGCTACTTTTAATCAGAGGTAGCTTGCAATATGTATCTAAATATGCAAAATAAATGACAATGGAATAATAACAACTTTAATGTAAACATTTTCTAATAGACACCAGAAAATAATGTTGTAATTCGAAAAACTTTGTGAAATTACAAGCTGAGTTATCCCCTTTGAAGTCCCAAGCAGAACATTGCAATGCTTGGACATTTTAATGAGAAAAACTCAACTTTGAGCATCAAAATTTTGCCCTAAGCTCAAAGGATAACTTGCTTCCAAATAGCAAATTTTGGAATGAAATTTAAAAAAAGTACAAGCACAAAATGGCAAAGCAAAAATAAAACTTGACCGAAGCTACCTTCAGTCACAAGTAGCTTGTAGCTTGAAAAACTCCCATTTAAAAATATCTTCCTCAACACAGCAAATCCAGCTATACGAAAAGGATTACGGCAAATCTAGACCAAATGGCCCACTAAAAGTATAAAACCCTGCGTTGCTGCTGGTTTTTAGTCCAACACTGGAAGAGACCGAGCCGAGCGAGTGGGCAGAACGCCGTGCCAAAGGCAATAACATTAACACCGAGTGCTGCAATTAAAGTCATCGGTCTGCTGTCAGGAGCTCCACTCGCCCCCCTGAACGCCTTGATGCTAGTCAGGGGTTAAAACTCCCGAGTACAAATCACGCTGGGAGGGAATTTATTTAATATACTGTCTTAATAGGTTCCAGAGAGGCAAAAGTCTGGCTATCAAATGTGCTTTCCCCTGAAAACCGTCTTACACACAGCAGACAGGCCGGAGGGGGAACGTAGATGAGCCAACGGTAAAAAAAGAAAGAAAGAAACGGTAGACACAAAAATGGTATTCTACTGTCATTTATGCTTTATTGGAAAGTGAAAAACAAACTTCATTTCATCTGTGAACAGTTTAAGACGTCATCTGGAATCTTCAAGCTGACATTGGTGCCAAACCTTCACTTTAAACCTTGTGCTAATCCAGTGTTTGACCTGTAAATGACCAGCCAGTGTTGGGGAAGCTCCAAACTACTAATGAAGAGTATTTTAGCTCAATGTCAAGCTCCGCTTTTAATATAGTATTTACTACAGAGAAAAAGCAGACATCCAGGTTGTTTCTACACCCATGACTACATCCAAGTTGTTTGGTCCAGTAATATTGGTTATTTGTGTTGTAGAACACTCTTACAGCACATGATGCTAAAAGTGGTATGGAAAATTAATATTTTTCACAATGTAACATTAAATTACAATAAGGTTTCAGTAAGGTTTTGGACATTTAGCAGAAGCTCATATCCACTCGTTTCGTACATCCAGTTCCTCATTTCAGGGACACTTCCCATGAGTCGTGGTAGTGCTTGATGCAGGATTTGAACCCATTACCTCTTGGTTCAAAGATGAGTATCATAACCATTAGTCCACCACCCCATCAAAGGGAGAGAGTGTTTTAATTTTCTTCTTGTATAAGTTACACTCAAATACAGCTATGGGTTTTTGCTTTCATCTGGTTTTGCCTTCCTCCAGCTCTATCTGGCAGCTGCCAAGAGGGTGCTGTGATGCAAATGGCACAGTAGCCAATCAGATGCCACCTTTATCACATTTCACACCTATAACACCTGCTAGATGGAAACAATTGTTTGTAAAGACAGGAAAATAATAGTATACTTCATAACAATTTACAGTTTTTTTGTCTTATTTGTAAAATAAAGTTACTTCTAAAGTTACAATGTTTTAAAAGGAGCTTCACTACTGATGAGATGCTGAAAAAGTAGATGTTAGTAGTGTTGCTACTTTTAGTTAATTACTCCTTGACACTGTAACCAAGTCAGACAAAACAACACAAAAAAGGACATTTCCATCTAAAGGAGAGCTAGTAAATGCACAGAAATTATAAACCAGCATCTCGTTTGTCTTTTGCAAAAGACAGAAGAACACTGATGAAACTTCTCCAGACCGCAATATGAATAAAACCAGGATTTCCCAAAAGTACCATAACACAAAAGAACACTGTCAGACACTGAACACACATGGATCTTCTTAAAAGTGCATCTGGGAGAACTGAACCTGACCTTCAAAAACAAGGTGGTGCAGTAGTACATGGGAGAAGAAATAAAACACAATGCCCAGTGCCAATTTTGAACTGGCAGAACGCCAAAACCACATGCCAAATGAATAAAATAAGATCGAGCCTGGTGAAAGTACGCCTTCAAAAGTATGGGTGCAAATCATAAAGGCTTGGAAAGTTTCATCATGATGCAATACCTGTATAAGTTCAATGGACAATCATCCAGTGTCTGCTGATATCATGAAGTTTGTTACGATACAATTTCAATTGGATTCAATTCAGAATCCAGTGTTTGTTATGGGACAAAATCATATTCTGTTTTAACACCATCACTGCTGTTGATGAAATCACAAAAAGCAACTCAAATATCATTTGACGTTTGTATTCTTGAACTGAACCCAACATTGAAATGTAGAACAATCTTCTAGGCTAAGGGTTCTGAAGAAAATTGACCGCCTGCTACATATAAAGTCATTACAATATGTAGAATGTCAAATTATTTTGGATCAATGCCATGGGCTTGTTGATCATTGAATCAGTTTATCCATTTAGATTGATGTATTGTTACAACCCTAGTAGCTGCAGCCCTACTTAATATAGTGTCATAATTTTATGTCTGATTGATGTGTAAATTCATATCAAATCACAAAAAAATATATATATCAATTATGATCAATATTTTACATTAACATTTAGCAGATGCTATTTCAAATTTCAGGTACAGTCTCCCTGCAGCAACTTGGAGTTAAAGATCTTGCTCGGGGACCCAGTGGTGAAAGTAGGATTCGAATCCATTATCTCTTCAGTCGATGTAGATAGATGTATTGTCGCAGCCCTATCCAAAACCAGGCTATTCTTGAGAAGGGCGTTAAACCACGTCAAGGTTTAAATTTTCCCACTCTTCCTACAGGAACTTGCTGAAATGTTTTTTGTTTCTCTAGGATTCCCTCAAAAAGCAGAAAAAGGCGAACGTCATTTCTCAGTTCAGCCAGACTCGCAGACTCGCAAGAGTTTTCCCAAAGCACAGAGACACTTCCCACAAATTACAGAGCACCAAATAACTCCAGCGCAGCATTTAGAATGGAGCAGATTAAAGACCGGCTCAGATAAGGTTTTGTCTTTACATATTTTGTCTCTCCAAGATGTTGTCTCTCCAAAGCCTTGGGCTTCGAGTTCGTTCTTCGACTCTGACAATCTTGAAGAAGAGCTTTGCATCTAGTAAATTCTATTTGTGACGTTATTAAACCACTGAACTGTTGGCAAGTTGGTTCTAAAAATGCCCCATGTGGAAAAGTTTCTATGCCAAACTTTCATCAACATGTTACATGCCCGACAAGAGGAGCTAACATACTAGACCACTGCTACACACCGTACAAGCAGGCTTATAAAGTCTCCTCTCAGCCAGCTTTCGGAAAATCCAATCATTCCGCCATTTTCCTCATACCAGAATACAAACAAAGCTTTCGTCGTGAGGCTCCGGTCATGAGGGAGGTACAACGCCGGTCTGCCCAATCAGAGACTACGCTGCAGGACGCACTCCATGACGTAGACTGGGACATGTTCCGAACCTGTGCATACGACATCAACGAGTTTGCAGATGTAGTAGATAGCTTCGTCAGCAAGCTTGCAAATGAAGTCATCCCAACAGTGAGAGTTAGAACCTTTCCTAACCAGAAGCCATGGGTGGACAGATCGATTCGCGCCGCTGTGAACGCCCAAACCGCTGCTTACAACGCCGCTCTCATTACCGGTGATGTGAGCGCTTACAAAGTGGCCTCTTACAACCTTTGCCGCCGGATTCGAGTTTGCAAGCGCAATTTCAAACAGCGAATCTAATCAAAGCTTCATCAGGACTACAAAACTAAAGACACCATGATGATCAGCACTGATTCTGCATTTGCCAACGAGCTGAACGCATTCTATGCCCGTTTCGAGGTTAGCCAGGTGGCTATCGTTACCAGCAGCCTGGCGACTGAGGATGGTGACATCAGCAGCATCACAGAGCACAACGTCTGCGCAGCGCTGAGGAGGGTGAACACCAGGAAGGCAGCGGGTCCAGACGGCATCTCCGGGCACCTGCTGCACTGCTGCGCTGACCAACTGGCCGGTGTGTTCACTTACATCTTCAATGAGTCTCTGGCGAAGTCCGTGGTTCCCACTTTCTTCAAAAAATCCACCATCGTCTCCGTGCCCAAGAACAACAGACCTTCATGCCTCAATGACTACCACCCTGTTGCACTGACATCAGTAGTTATGAAGGCGTTTGAAAGACTGATTAAGCACATCATCTCCTCCTCCATCCCAAGCACCATAGACCCACTCCAGTTTGCCTACTCCGCCAACAGATCTACAGACTGTTTACCAAGCTGAGAGACCTAGGACTTGACAACCGCTTGTGCACATGGATGCTGGACTTCCTCACAGGCAGATCTCAGGTGGTGCGGGTGGGCAGGTGTGTCCCCGGCAGCATCATCACCAACACAGGAGCTCCTCAAGGGTGTGTGCTTTCTCCGCTGTTATATTCACTCTACACTTCGGACTGTGTGGCCTCTCATGACTCCAACAACATTGTCAAGTTTGAAGATGACACAGTGGTGTTAGAACTAATCTCCAATGATGATGAGATGGCCTACATGGATGAGGTGGAGAACCTGGCACTCTGGTGCCATGAAAACTGCCTCCAACTGAACGTCAGCAAGACGAAGGAGATGTTGGTGGACTGCAGCAGGAGACAACACGACTACAGACCCCTCACCATCAACGGTGCTCCAGTGGAGAAGGTGTGTTTGTTTAAATACCTTGGCATCTACATCTCTGAGGACCTGACCTGGGCTGAACATATCAATGTTCAAGTCAAGAGGGCAAAGCAGCGTCTGTACCACCTTAGAAAGCTGAGGAAGTTTGGGGTTTCCCGTACCATTCTGAAAGCTTTCTATTCTGGCGCTGTGGAGAGCATCATCACACACACACACACTTGTCCCGGTACGGGAACTGCTGTGTTCAGGACCAGAAAGCCCTCCAGAGAGTGATCCGAGCAGCGGAGCACTGCTGCACGTCAGCTCCCCCTTCCCTGCAGGACATTTACACCAACAGATGTATGAGCAGGGCAATTAGGAATGTAAAAGACTCGTCTCATCCCAGCAATGGACTGTTTCATCTTCTGCAATCAGGCAGAAGTTTCCGCACCATCATGGCCAAAACAGAGAGACTCAGGAGGAGTTTCTATCCTCAGGCCATCCGTTTTCTGAACCAGGACATGCCTTTTCTTTATGATCGTTTATACTGTCTGCCATATTTCACTGTCCAAATATTACATGCTCCTATTCTGTTTGCTACATGCTACATTGTTCACTGCTCGGCACTTAAAAAGTGTTTTTACCTGTTATCTGTCTTCAGAGTTAAATATGTATACTCAGGTATAAAACTTTTTTATTCACATACATGTAGCTACACCTGTACCCGGCGCTTGTGTCTTTCATTTAATTATACTCCTTGTCTTCTGCACATAGGTTGCTCTATTGTATACTGTATATTGTATATAAGAAACAGTTATTTATTTTTTATCTTTATTCCTTTAGCTCCCTTTCAAGTTTGTGTTGCATTGTATTTTATTCTAACTTTTTTTTTCTTTTAATTTGCCTAAATTGCACAGTAAGGAGCGGATCAGGATACATTTCACTGCATGTTGTACCTGTATAATTAGCATGTGACAAATAAAGAATCTTGAATCTTGAGGAGGAAGTCTCCCTCTCCAGATGGGCTGCCCGATCCACACCATCAACTTTCTGCATTTAGGGAGCATCGTTCTAGCTCTTTCTTTGTGAACTATTGCTATGTGCTGGACTCCATGCATGAGAGGTTTCCTGTTGTGCCTTTTTGTGTACTGACCATTGATTCATGCATTTGGATCATTCAACGTTTTTGCACTCTGATTTGGATTTATTTGTCTCTATGGGTTTTGAACTATGCTTGCTTCACAACGTTGATCAATAAACCTTCTGGAAATAAAGACTGTACTTGACTGAACAAGATCAATATAAGCCACTAAAACAAACATAATTCATGTAAGGAGCATGCACTACAGGACATACACTGCTGGGCAAAATTATAAGGCAAACAGAGTTTATCACAGTTTCTATACATATATTCTATACTATCAGCTTCACCCTTCAGAGAGAGCATACCAATAGTGAATACTGTGCGTAATTTAAACCCATAACACACTGATGAGGGCAAGCTGTGTCTAGTTGTAGGGTCACTAACCTCTATTTAATTAGTGTCCAATTAAGTTCCACATTAGCACACATCAAGACACACTTAATGCCAGATAATTTAGGAGACTGACTCGTTTTGGGAAGCAATCAGAAATGAATGGTACAGCACTGTGGCAGCACACTGTACGACGTCTCACCCAAACGCAAGACTTTTCTAAAGACAAACAGGGGAAAAGCCATCCCCATCTAAAGTCTACAGACAGAAAATACAGAAAATACTGTCAAACACTGTTACTTATGTTACTAGGATTTGTTCAATAAGGAAAGTATGAGTAAAACATGCAATAAATTGTGTTTGCCTCATTTCTTTGCACATACATGTACTGGAAATAAAATGGTTATACTGTATTCATACAAGGACAAAATTCCCATATGTATTCCATATGAGATTTTTGTTAAGAACGTGGCCATAATCATATAAGAAAACATACTGGGTTGCAGTGAACTCATAGAAAATGTTTAACTGATTTGTCTTTTGAAGTTTTCTTAAACTTGCTCTTAAGGAAGTTCCTAAAAAAATAATATTTGATATGTGATGCTTTTCAAACTGCCAAAATGTTCTCAAGCTAGTTCTTATAATAAACAATTGTTCTAAATAGTGTAGGTAAATGTCCCGCAAATTCCATAAATGGGCATGAGACAGCAGGTCCGTGCACACACACTACACACATACAAACATATGAACGTGAAGTGGATAGAAGATGCCTAAACATATTTAAAAGATGGTGGAGCACCAGACTTTAAAAGAACAAACAGAATTGTTGTCTATTTCTATATAAAACACAAGTGAGCTGTAGTGTTATTGTGGTATATATTAATTTTGAATAAACATATGTTGTAAAAGAATTATGAAAAATGATGAGAAATTGCTTAAAGGTAAATAATGTTCATTCATTCATCATCTGAACCACTTAA
This sequence comes from Distichodus sexfasciatus, assembly GCA_032718565.1. Lineage (NCBI taxonomy): Eukaryota > Metazoa > Chordata > Actinopteri > Characiformes > Distichodontidae > Distichodus > Distichodus sexfasciatus. The sequence continues at coordinate 283,698 of JAVGVS010000379.1, read as the reverse complement.
TCCCAACTGGGGTCATGGGGATCCGGAGCCTATCCCCTGAACTTTACGGGTGCAGAGCAGGGAACAAACCTGGGCAGGCGCCAACACACCAGAGGGCACACACACTCATACAATCACACACACATTCACACCTTACAGGGCCAATTTAGAGTCTCCAATTAACCTATTGTGCATGATTTTGGACTGTGGGAGGAAAACCCATGTGAACATGGGTTCAAACCCAGGAGCCTCTCACTGTGAGGTGGCAGCGCTGACGACTGCACCACTGTGCCGCCCTGTAAATAACATAAAAATATAAATTCAGAATTGAAGTTGAATTAATAAGTTAATATTTTGACATGCGTGAAATAAAATTAGTGGTAGTGTTCTTCATCATTTACAAATACTAGAGTTCATTCATTTGGGTGAAATATTAGTTAGATGGGTTTTCTATATTTAAATTTATATATAAACTTTATTTAGAGCAAATTAAAGAAAAAATAACTCAAGAAGGTATTGGTGAATTAGCCCCTCAGTTCTTGCCCATAAAACAAATCTCAAATAAGAAAATGCTTACAAATGTCAAGATCTTTGTAAAAATTGTGTAAGTGAATTTTGAGAACAAAATTCTTCTTAATAACGACCAGTCTTCTTAATAGGCCAATATCAGTAGCCAGAAACGACGGCTGTATGCATATATGTGTGTTTTCTTCTTTAACATTAGGGCAAATAATTCCTCAGCATGGTGTTATTGAACCAAACACAGCTATCATCTCAAAATTATGTTTTTCCGCTTTGGTGAGCGCAACGAACACAGAATCGCGTCTACTGATTTAACAGGCGTTTCCGACTATGGCCTCCCACTCCACCTTTAGCCCCAACCCTCATATGGGACACCATAAATAATAAATCCTTCTGAATTTTCTCATGGAATTCCCATTTGCGGTAAGGACAATTTCTTCAGCACTGAGGATTACTGTTCATTTCGCGTGCTGTCCTTTTCAACAAGACCCGTTTGAGAGCTTCTGACCCTTACCCTCACCCCCCACCTCCCCAAACTTCCTCCATTAAACCCTTCCGCCGATCACTAACCACATCGTATATAAATTCAGCCACACTTCAGCACGTTTGCAGAAATGCTCGTATTTCAGAATTTAGGGAGGGCTAAAAGAATCAACAATCTGATTTCGTTAAGCGAGTGATTATTTGTCATTGTGAACACACCACAGCACAGCACACAGTGCACCACAACCAAATGTGACCTCTGCATTTGACCCATTAATGAAGGAGCAGTGCTTCGGGACGGTACCTTACTTATGAGTACCTCACTGAGACTGGGACTTGAACTGGCAAAACTTCCAATCACTGGGCCAACTCCCTAACTGTTTTGGTACCGATTAGCCCTTTTAAGTGAGTGACTTTTTGTCATTGTGTACACAGCACAGCATGCAGAGAACCACAACGCAATGTAACCTCTGCATTTGACCCATCAATGGGCAGCTTTTTGGGCAGAATCCAGGCAGCAGTGCCTGGAGACGTTACCTTTCTCATGAGTACCTCAGTGGTACCGTCACCAGTCCGGCCCTTGAACCAACAGAAGTTTTGATCACGGGGCCAACTCCATAACCACTATGCTACCAACTTCCCTTTAAGTAGGAAACTTTGTCTCTTAAGTGTTCTGTTGCTTTTTTTTCCCTCTTTCTTTATCACTAAGAAAATTCCTACTATTTTTTTTTTTATTCTGAGATCACCAAAAGTTCAGTCATTCGTTCTGGAAATCTGCTTTCTGCACACAACGTGTGACCCGAAGTGTCAGACACAAAATAAAGTGGTGAGGTTCTCCCTCCTCCTCCACCTCCTCCTGACAGTGTGACAGTACCAATGAGGAAAATCTGGATATTATAAGATTACTCATCCTAATATTATTCAAGGCAAGAAAAAGTTGGAAAAATTAGTGAATAATATTGTGTTGTCAGCCAATAAATTTTTATTATGGTTTTATAAAGCCAAATATTAACAATACAACCCCATTCAGCATCATCACATGCGTTTTAGATCTTGTCTAATCCACCAAGAACCCAGAAAAGGACCAGTAAAAAGAGTTTGCATGCAGATGAGAAAGTATTGTGTGCACATGTGATGTTTTCACATGCATAAATAATCATTTCAGGGGTGCACATGAAAACATTTTGTACTCACTTGAAAACATCAGTGAAAGTATGGTTTGTGGATGTGAAATTTTCACTTGAGCACAAGACCTTTTCTTGTGCACCCATAAAATTATACTTGGTATTTTCATATTCACTGTGTCTGCAATTGCTTTATTGTCTTTACCTTGCAACCTAGAATTTATATCAGATATTTTTGTTCTTTTTCTGTGCATTAAAGACATCTGTAAATTATTTCTGAATGTCTTTTAAAATTAATTCTTTCAAAAGCAACTAGTGCTCACGCTAATAGAACTGAAGAGAAATCTTCTGCTTAGACAAAAACCTTTCGTACTGATACAAAAATATCTCATGAGCAGGCAAAAATGTCCTTTGAGCGTGTAAAAACATTTCATGATAACCCAAAACCATCTCATGCTCAAGTGAAAACATTGTATGAAAACACTTTCATGCCCAATGCAAAAAGATGTGCTCGTGCTCTCTGGATCACATCTCGCACTCACTGGAGTGTTCACGCAAAAACATTTCTTGTTCACATGAAAACATCACATGAGCATCCGAAAGTATTATGCAAAAATATTTCATGAGCATGCAAAAAACATCTTGTGCTCCTGCAAAATGCAAGTTTCTTGGGAGCACAGGATGTTTTCATGTGAGCACAAGATGTTTTTCCATGATTATGCATAATACAGTATTTTAGCAAATTCATCTGAGCATAAGATGTTTTAGCAAAACTCACTTGTGAGTTTTGGTGCTTTTATGACCCAAGGCAGCAAAGTATTTGATGTTATTTTTTGTCATTTAGAACTTTTCAACATGAATCTTTTACTCGGCTTTGGGTACCAAAATCAAAACACCAAAATCATAGCTATAAGCTATCTCATGTGCCTTGTCAGGCTTTTAATGGCCGAACTGTCATCGCGCCGCTGTTGCAGAGACATATTCACGATTCTCTCTGCTCCGGAGTAGAGTTCCTCCTGCTGAAGCGTTCCCCGGGCATTTGAGATGAGTGACATGCCAACCGACCCTGGTGCCACTCCTCATTACCCAACATTCCTGGTCTACTCCAGCCAGCCTAGTCATCCACACACACACAAACACACACACACACACAGTTGTTCTCGCAATCGGTAAGTTGCTGGTTTGGGACTCCATACTAAATAAAGCAGGGGTGTCCAGTTCTGGTCCTGGAAGGCCAGTATCCTGGAGCCTCTCCATCATACTTGAGTTCAGAACAATGACACCTTATCTGAGGTAGAAGCTCACCTGAATTGACTCACCAGCTGTGAAGGAAATTCTGCAGGATACCAGCAAATTGACACCCCGGAAATAAAGGTTCCATTGAGTTCCCTTTGAGTACGGAACCCAACTCTAAAAACTGGCTCACCGGTCTCCGAGCAAGGCTTCAATTTCTTACTTACAATGACAGTCTGGGAAAACAAATTCAATTAAATTCAAATATTTCATCTGGCTACATCAAGATGCACATTTTGACGCAAAGAAAGTGGACGCTGTCTCGGCAGTTAGCGAGCGTCGGGCTAGTGGTGGTGGTTAGCAGGAGCAGAGCTGGCATTCAGCGGGGGTGGGGCTGGCGACGGGGGAGACAGTGATTGATTGAAGCATGATTGATGACTGCAGCTGACCGCTCGGCTCATCTTTCAATTGTTTTGTCTTTGGCTCTTGTCACCTTGTAAAGTGCTTTGAGGAGAGAGCCATGCGCTGGGGGGACAAGAGGGGGGTACTGGGGGGCGGTGTGGCTAACAGGTGCCCCGTCAGACCCTCGATCTATCTCACACGCTGCCCGGCGCCATGACAGTTGGACGACTGCCGCCTTGGGTCAACAGGGGGAAAAATGCCATGGCCAAATAGTAGGGGAGCTGGCACTGGACCAGAATACACAGTCATACACACACACACATACACACACACACACACACTTTTATACACACACACATGCAGTTGCTCATGCAGTTGCACGGGTTACTGGTTCGGAACCCGGAACCAATCCAACTGTGTTCCATTTGACTGAGCAATTGAGTTCCAAATGCTGAATTTCAGCTTACCGCACTCTCACATAGATGAGTTAAATGCAAAAAATGTAATTTTTCTTGTGATTCGCTGTCAATAATAATATTTTAAATGGTCATTGGGACTTCGAAATAAAGTGGAAGCTTGTTTTCATGCTCACATGCTTTCACAGGAGGTTTTGATGTGCCTACACAATGTATTTTTGTGAGTGAGTGATTATTTGTCATTGTGAACACACCACAGCACTGCACACAGTGCACCACAACAAAACGTGACCTCTGCATTTAACCCATTCCTGAAGGAGCAGTGGGCAGCTAACAAGCGCGCGGGGAGCAGTGCTTGGCAATGGTACCTTGCTCATAAGTACCTCAGTGGTAACTTTACCGGCCCTGGATTTGAACCTGTGACCTTCTCATCACGAAGCGAACACCCTTATGTCCGTTATGTCCAGAGCACAAGATGTTATCTCATAAGCTTAAAAATAGATGGACAAAATAGATGGGACAGTTGGTAGCGTATCATTTAGAGTGTTCTCCCAGTGATCGGAAGGTCGACAGTTCGAATCCCAGGACTGGTACAGGCACCACTGAGGTATTGATGAGCAAGGTACTGTCCCCAAGCATTGCTGCCCATGTCACCTGCCCACGGCTCCTTCACGGATACATCAAATGAAGAGGTCACATTTGGCTGTAGTGCACTGCATGCTGTGCTGCGATGTGTTGTGTTCACAATGACAAATAATCCCTCACTTTCATAAAATATAGTTTATTGTGACAGTTCTGAAGAATACACAGCTTCAAGATACTAAGGTATTTGTGAGTGAGCATGAGATGTTTTTACATGAACAATAAATGTTTTCATGTGAAAATGAGATATTTTGACACTGTTTTCTCTTGAGCACATTGTTTCCACGTGAGCATGAGTTGTTTGTCTCTGAGCATGATTTATGTGAGCACAAGATGTTTTCTTGTGAGGTCAAGAAATGTATGTGAGTACAAGGGTTGTTTTATGAGCACAAAATGCTTTCACAGTAGATCTTTTCTGAGAAGGAGTTGGTTTAGGGTAAACCCAAGATCTCAGAAGCACAAGAGCTTTTGTGAGATTTAAGAGGTTTTTAACGTGAGCATGAGATGTTTTCACATGAGATATTTTCTGGTAAGTCCAAAATGATTTGCCTGCACACAGGAGGCACAAGAATAAGTCAACTTGATGAAAAAAATTGTGGAAGTGGTTAAGCATCTTTACTTTTACTTGGTTTTGGTTTATAGTCAGACAGAACACACTTTACAGTATAATTATAACCAGTCTGAGTCTGCAGCCTGGATCAAAAATCTCCTGAGAGCCTGACTACATTGCATTGGACAGTTTTACAGATTCTCTTTGACGTTTTTCCCTGTTGCGCCCTCACGACCTGTCGGCTCCCATAAAAGAGAGAGAGAGAGAGAGAGAGAAATTTCGGCTTGGCCGAGGTCTCGGAGTCACGGCACTCGTGTTTGCCGTCAGCATCGCTGTCGTTGTGCAGAGCGATGTGTGGAGCGTCAGGAGTAATCCTCGGTCAGGCCGGCCCGAGAGTCCGGGAGCATCGGATCGATCGGCCTTTTCCTTCGGCTGGGATTTTGCTGAGGCAGGTGACGCGACACATCACGACAACCCTGCTGATGTCCGACTCGAAACCTTCTCCTTCTTCAAATCACCCAGAGAGAAATCAGGGTCATATCCAGGACAGGACCGACATGGCCCAAACTTCCGACACACACACACATAGCTTTTTACAGCAAGCTGGTCAACAGAAGTGTGACTCGAGAAGTATGATGCAACAAAAAGATGTTATTTTTCGAGGATTGAATTTAGCTTTATCTGAGTAGTGCTTATTAGAATATATATTCAAATTGTTGGGCAATAGACATTGAAAATGAGGGCGATAATTCATGTAAATGTCACTTTCAGGTCAAACCAGTGAAAACCCGAGATGGAATATGAATGTGTTTTTCTTGTTTCCAGTTTTTATCTGAGAGCTAAATGAGAAAACAAAAATGGTAAAAGGGTATTCATTTTTATTTGTCGTGTTGGTTTTGGAAACCAATTTTAGAAAAGACGTACATATTTGGGCTTTGAATTCTACGTTTTAATGTGAAAAACTAACGAACGAATGATACACTGATTTCAGTATCCGGCAATCAAAAATTATTTTCTTTGGAGACGTTCCACAAAGCGGCACGAGGTTGAAGTCGAGGCATGACAGGCGCTTAAAGGAGTGGTGTGTAAGGTTATGCAGGGTTGGTGATTTTTTCTGGTCCCTCCGATTCAGCTGAGACCCATCCATCTGCAACCCAAGCAGGACGAAATGACGCCAGAAATATCAGCGCACCTCCTCCTCCTCCTCCTCCTTCATAGTGCAGGAATCTCGATACGGCTCTCAAGATACACAAGGTGCTTTCAAAGACGAGTCGCAAAACTCATGCCACAAAAATGCGAGGCAATAAGAATGAACACCAACAATAATCACGTTTCCCTCCTTTGTCACAGATCGTATTCATCACGCCGGTCGCTTAAAGGAAGTCCCATCAGGGGTGAGTCGGGGGTTCGAGCCAAACCCTTTTGGCCCCGCTACAGGCATGCAAAATGAGGTCATGCGTTCGGTGAACAATGCAGCTAGCGTCTGTGTTGATACAGACGATTTCGGTCGTGAGCAATTTCACGTGTGACTCTCTGGAGAGCCTTGTGGGAAGAAAAAACAAAAGTGAGAAGAAGGAGGAGAAATTGAAATTAGCCAATTTCTGAAGAAATGAGTGATTATTTGTCATTGTGAACACACCATAGCACAGCGGATGGGCACAATGAAATGTGATCTCTGCATCTGACCCATCAGTGAAGGAGCTGTGGGCACCCTTACCAGCAGCCAGGGAGCAGTGCATGGGAACGGTACCTTTACCGGTCCAGGACTTGAACCGGCGACCTTACGATCACAGGGTCAACTCCCTAACTCTGTTGTGTGATGAAGTAAGCAGAAAGGGATAAAAGGGTTAAAAAAAAGGGTTAAAAAAAGAAGAAATGATAAAGACTGTTTCTGTGGAAGATAGTTCAGCTAGCTGTTAAGCTATAAAGTTCTGGATTAGTGTTGATGGCCCCCTTGTGGCCTATATTGGGAATGGCAACCTTAGAGAAGGCGCCAAATTCCTGAAAAAGAAGGGACAAAAGAGGGTTGCAAATGCAACAGCTCGAGTGATATGTTGATACAGATGATTTCTGTCATAAGCAACTATCTCTGGAGAGCTTTGTGGGAAGAAGAAACAAAAGTGAGAACAAGAAGAAAAACATAAAGCGAAATAAGACCAACAGTTAGTGAAGAAAGTACACAATTAGTGTGTGCTGAACTAAGTATAAAAATTGATTAAAAAAGGTAAAGGTAAAAAGAAGAAACAATAAAGCCTATAAGCGTTTATAGATATTTCTGCTCATGATTGTTGAGCTAGCTGTTTAATTAATGCTAATAATGGCCCCCTTGTGGCCAAAAATAGGGAATGATGATGTTTGTGAAAACTTCACTTGCTGGAAAATAAGGGACAAAGTTGCAAATTGGATGTTCACAAGAAAAGCAATAGTCAAAGTCTAGAACAAATTCCAACAATAATCTAATTTCCCTCCTTTGACACAGATCGTATTCATCTTAAATGCTTCAAGGTTCGAGCCAAACCCTTTAGGCCCTGCTACAGGCATGCAAAATGAGGTCATGCATTCAGCGAACGATGCGACTAGTGACAGTTGGAGGGTCGTGTTGATACAGACGATTTCTGTCGTAAGCAATTAGATGTGCGACTCTCTGGAGAGCCTTTGAGAGGGTGATAAGTCTGAACGTCCTTCAGCAAATCACCGCTGTGTGGGTTGGTGTGTGCGTATGTGCGGGGGAAATCGAGACGGCTCTTTTAAGTCACTGTGACTTTAGCACGCTAGTGTGCACCTCAAACTAGGGCAATTTCCCAAAAAAATGTTAAAAGAGAGCAAAGGTTGAAAAAAAAAATCTCTTTTCCCCCTTAAGTACAGCACACAGTGCACCACAACGAAATATGACCTCTGCATTTGACCCATCCCTAAAGGAGCAGTGGGCAACTTTTTTGGCATTACCAGGGATCCAGTGCTTAGGGACGGTACCTTGCTCATAAGTACCTCAGTACTACCTTTACCAGTCTGGGACTTGAACCCACAACCTTTCGATTATGGGTCCAATCCCCTAACCGTTGCACAACCTACTGTCTAGCATATACTATTCCAACAACATACAGTAAGTCAATAAATAAAGGGATAAAATGCTTGAAAATGTCCAAGCTGTGAAGGTTACAGTAGCAAAACTTTTTGTATTGTATGCCAGCAAGGCAGATGCAGCTTTGAAGTGGGCATTATCACCCACGGAACGTTTGCTGTCCACATGAGCTCATGTTATTTAAGGCTCTGAGTTCCACCATCGCATCACTAACCTCGTTGTCTTTGCTTATATTTAGTTGGGAACAGAGCTAATTTTGGCATCTACTTTTGATTTACAGTACTGTGCAAAAGACTTGAGTCGCCACTTATCTCTTCATACTTCGCTTCTGAAGAGCCGCACTTTCTGATATTTTTAATAATAGTATTTACACATAAATCTCTCTACCTATCATCTTGTTTTTCTTGCCAAATATAACAAAAAGAGGTGTAGCTTAAGGCTTTTGCACAGTACCGCAAACGAAAATGATCTGATGGAAAAGGCTGATGAAAATGATTTCTTTTGGGATGTATTTCTCTTTGAGGTGTGTTTGTCCGTCCCTAGTTTTGCGGTCAGTGTCAGATGTCTGTCTCCGTCCAATCGCATGCAGCTAAACATGAAAGTGGCGAGTGAGAAGGTTTCATGCCAGTGTCACGTAACACACAGCGTGGAAAGTTTTCTCGCTGTGATTCATGGACAACGTCGAACACGATAAATTCCGGGCTGGCTGACGGTGATTTGTTGAGTGTCACATATTTAAGAATAAATATCTAATGGGCACAGCTTAAGCATTGGCATAATTTAACTCGGTGGCAGGTGACAAACTCGTAAATTTTGCTTAAAATAAAATGTTTCCAAGAGCTATTCTGCCGGGGCTCACCATTTCGGACATTGACCCCTGCCGTGTGCCAGATGCAACCTCGCATCAGGGGGCTTTCCAGAGTGGAAACACATACACCAATAACCGTGTTTATACACAATGGAAAACTTTATCGTCAGGACTCAGGGTTAAAAAGAAAAATGCATTAAAATAAAAGATGTAAGTTAAAAAGGGAGTCAGAAGTTTCAAACATAACCTAAAGAAACTGACAGGATTATGTCAATTACAGATTCAGAATGTCCGTTTTGATTAATTTTCAATTAATTGCCCAGTCCTTGTAGTGTGTCCTTGAGTGTCTTATGAATAGAATGTATTTTTATTACTAATATTATTACCTTTTTTATCATAGTCAGAATTTTTGAACTCAGCATTCCATGGGTGTTCTTTTGTCAGCTTATTGGGGCAGTTCTGCTGTTATTTTGACCTCTGACCTCTGCCACGACTGTGAGTTTAACAGGGTTCTTGGCGAGTAGCAGGCATTGAGCGAGGTGGTTAAACATAGATGGGAACACACACCGAAGTGCAAAGCGTTTTGCCAACAAGCTCATGTCTTTAGTGAGCAGCGACACGCCAATGTGCCAAGTAAAACCGCTCATGCTTGGGTATTTATAGTGGCACTGCCGCTCTCTATCCTGCTCCGATAAACCTGGGGCGGAGCCGGAGGAGTGGTGTGGGGGCTGGGTCACAAACACACCCAAACACATACATATACACACACTTGCATTACTATCTTTGTGAGCTACTTCCACTGACTCCAATAATGACGATATAAATAATACTACAGCCACACTTAACCCCAGCCCTAACCTTAACCTCAGTAACCAAAAGCTCATCTGTTATCTCTTTAATTTTACATATGAAACATGATAATTTTCTATAAAATCATTTTTTCATCATGGAGACCAGTCCTCACATACTACATTGTCCCAACAAAGCCATAAAAATGGCTTACAAACCACTAAATACATGTACACACATATAACACAAGTACACACGCATTTGAACATAAAATATAAAACTGAGTGTAACTAAATAAGCTTAGGCATACCACCCGTGAACCCTAACCTCAGTTATGAACATGAAACCTTTTTTAAAAACTAAATATATTTTGGTGAAAACCAAACTTGGGAAAAATTCACTTTTCACATTAAAAACCCAAATCTGAAAACGCATGAAATCAAAACCCTAAAAATCACGCTTTTTTTTTCAAAATTCAGTTCCAATACCAAAAAGTTAAACTAGAAGAAGGGTGTTGGTGGCCTAGTGGTAGAACACTCACCCTTGGACCAACCTCTAGCGTTACCGACACTGGGTCCCTGAGCAAGACTCTTAACTCTTAAAGTAGCTCTCAGGGGAATTGTCCCTGAAATTAGGAAATGTAAGTCGCTCTAGATAAGAGCATCTGCTAAATGCTGTAAATGTAAATGTAGAAGAAAACAGAATAGAAGAAACAAACGCAAATAGCTTGGAGAGAAGTCAGGAGAGTAAAACTGACATCAAGAGGCATTTTAAGATGCATTATTGTTTCCACTTAAACGGAAATGAAACATTTCAGCTGAAAACTAAAAACTAATGAAACATTTCAATTAGAAACATTTCAACTGTGGCTTCAGACTATTGCACAATACTGTGGACGAAAATGATCTGATGGAGAAGTCTGATTAAATGTTTTGGGATGTATTTCTTTGTGAGCTTTATTTGTAACACTTGACTAATATATTACTACTTTTTATCAACTATACCATTTTAAGTTACGTTAGATTGCAACACACTATGTAACATTGCAATACCAAAAGTCCTGTTCGTCTATGGTGTCTATTTAAATCACGACAAAACATTTTGGCTACAGATAATAACTAAAATTTGACTAAAGTGTTACTACTTTTTGTCATCTATTCCATGCTAAGTAAGCTATCTGCAAAATCAGTTAAATCCTTCTAGAAACACATCGAGTTTGCTAGTCAGTTGTGTTGACAAATGATAATGAAACATTTTGGCTAAAATAATTTTAAAAATTTGGCTAAAATGTTACATTTCATCAAAAATGCCACACTAAGTTAACTAATTGCAACATTAAATTATACATACTGTTAAGCACTCGTTAGTGTTATTGGCCAATAGACCGTGTCGACTTGAAACAGTATTGGAACTTGAAACATTTTGAGTAAAAGTTGGCTAAAATGTAGTTTCTAAACACTAAGTCTAAATCCCAAGTAGCTACCAAAATTAACTCTCAGAATCTAACTTTCAGGACTTCAGTCCCTAAGAGATGATCATTTTGGTGTACTTGAGGAGAAACAAAACAGTTTAGTAGTGAAAAGACGGTCCTGGCATGTGTGCTGGGATGCGTAGTGTTCCAGCATCGCTGATGAAGTGCTAAAGCTTGAGCTTGTGACTGGATGAAACGCGTTGTGGAGACGTTCAGCAGTGTAACATCGTCAGAGACTCAGATTAATGTCTGAATGATGCTTAACCTCGGCCTCTGTCTTAATCAACCGCACAGCATCGCTCTCTTCAACTCCACCTCGCACACTAACACACACTCACTAACACAGGGTCACTGGCTTTGATCTGGACTCAAATTACCATCACACAGAAGAACACAAACTCTGCCTTGCTACATATTTTCTTTAACTGCATTGATCATCAAATTTGCCAGAAGAAATTTATCAAAGTTAACCTTGATAAGAATATGGTTTTAGAATGTTATGAAGCTAAAATCATTATTCCATTATGATGTAATTCTAAAACACATACACATATGTAAATACACATATACATATACATTAAAAACAATGTATGAACTGAAAGTCATGGTTCTAACATATATATTTTACATATATATTGAAGGTCACCACCAGCAGTGTGACCAGCAAACCGCTTCAACTGCGCTTTACACCATCTCTCCAGACTTACATTTAATACATCAAAGGCCAAAGTTTTTTTGGCTACAAATTAGATCAAGCAAACAGAGAGAGATGGGAAAAACGGGACAGACACAAATGTGGCAGGACGTTATTGCTCTGTTGACTCATTGCAAAGCTTTTAATATATATTTTAATATACCCCACTGATGCGCGAGGCACTGTCCAGATGTAATATTATGGTTGTCTTAAATCCCAAAAAATGATTTTGACTCCAGACCTTAACTACCTGAAATACGCCCCGAAGGGTTTATCCAAAGGTTTGTTCATTTTGAACAAGGTTTATTGCAACATTTGGCAGGCTGGAAAAAGAAAATAAAGGTAGGGGGAAAAAGAGAGAGAGAAAGAGAGAGAGATGAAGGGAGGAAGAGCATTTTAAATTCTTTGCATGACCGATGTTTTGCTCTTCTTGGGAATTTAAATGATCAAACCTGCTTCAATATTTACAACAGTCACTTAATTTTCTTCTTATTATTTTATTTTCCTGCTTTATTTATTCCTCTGTGATCATGTGGAGTACTTTTTGCGAGCTGGGGGTGTAATTATTCCATCACGGGGCAAGTGTGACATAATTACCCCGGATGGTGGATGCAGACAATCCCAGGGATTACATCACACCATCCTTTGATATGGATGCTCAACTGAATGGAGTGAACACACACGCACACACACTCGCACACACACAAAAAAGAGGGTAAAGAACACAGATCTCCAAAAGATATGCTAATACTCCACTTGACTTGGCTGAAAGATTTTTTTTTTCTTGGAGATTCGTTACTTTGAGTAAAATAAAACTACAGACCGTTAGGATTTTGAGTTGCATCTCTGCTGAATGTTGTAGTTTTTTGCTCTTTATAAAACTATACAAATCTCAAATAAGAAAACACTGGTGACTGTCAGAGTCTTGATTGTCGTATATGGGCTTTAAGAATGATTTTCTTCTTAGGAACGCTTGCTGAGTGAGGCCTAATATTTTTATTTTGCAAACTGCACCGTACTACATATAAGCATCTATCCACAGTAGCTTTCTTTTAGGTTCTCTTATAACTTTATAATGTCAGGAAATATCAGTTTTTCTCCTAAAATTTGTGGCTTTGAACACATAAATGTGGACTTTTTATCCTAAATGTATGAATTTACCAAGTCAGAGAATATTTGGACTTTTTTCTCGGAAATTTACAACTTTAATTCTTGCAGTCTCTCCAATTATAGTGATTTTTGTGTATCCATAGAAAACATCATACCCTTTTTCGAACTCACTGAACCACAATTCAAAAAGCACTTTAAGTAGGCTGTAATAACCTAATAAAAATCACATTTCTCTTTTCATTTTTACCATTCTGAATAGGTCAAAGCAAAGAAAAGACTGGATTTAAATCACTTGAAATGTATTATTTTAATTTTTCAAAATTGCCAAATAAATCTAAAAACACAATAAAATCCCAGTCGTACCCTCTTCTCCCCTTCGCCTCTCTCTACCTCCTTAATCCTTCCTTTGTCTCTCTTTTTCCCTCACCCTCTCTCTCTCCACATCCATCTCTTCTCTCTTGTGTTAATCCTTCCCATCCTTGCAGCAGGGCAGGGCGTGTCTCGCTGTCTCCAGTAATAGGCAGCAATGAGAAGCTTGAGTAAACACAATCAATGAGAAACAGTAAGACACACACACATACACACACACACACACACACAAACACTTGTATTACCATCGTTGTGAGGTCCATCATTTGACTCCCATATAGTTAGTTAGTTAGTTAGTTAGTTAGTTAGTTAGTTAGTTAGTTAGTTAGTGCCGTTGGTTTGTGTGTGAGTCATAGTGATTGGGCCGATGAAGTTCCTAAAGAAAGCTCGATCTAGGACCAATTAATAAGACTCTTTCAGTTTCAATTCTGCTTCTGTTGTCACTGTGTCAAGCTGTTGTCCTTATCATTGTCTTTCTGCAATCTTTCCTAACATCATGTCCTTCTCCAGGGAAATTTCCTCTTAGCATTGTCCTGCATAACTAAAATATAATAGGCGCAACTTCGTTATTTGTCCTTCTAGCAATAAGGCAGACTTAATTTTGTCCAAAATTGATGTGTTCTTTCTTCTGGCGGTCCATGGCACACACAATAGTTTTCTCCAGCACTAAAGTTTGAATAAGTCTACCTTTTTCTTATCTTGTTTTGGGCATGGACATTTTCTATTAAATCTGTTGTCCTTAAGGGGACCGGTCCTCACAAACCACAATAGCCCCACAAAGCATACAAATAAACAAGTTAATTTTACAGGACAGCCAAGTCCTCATGACCCCCTAAATACCTGAACACACACTTATAGGTACTATCTTTGTGAGCTATACAAGCTATTAACTGCTGTAACGACTAGATGTGAATAATGCTACAGCTACACCTAACCCTAACCTTAACCTCAATAGCTTAAAGCAAATCATTTACCTCTTTTAGGGCCTGTTTACATGTATGCGGACACTTTGAAGAACACGTTTTTTTAAGGTGTGTTTCTTTTACAGGTAAACAGAGTTTTAGCCACTTCAATTAGTCACCGCATATATTTAAAAATGCCCTTCAAAGTGAACATTTTTTAAAATGCTGGATTCTGTGGATATGTGTAAGCGAGAGGCCCAAAAGAATTCTAAAAAAATGTGTTTATTAAATATCGGCATACGTGTAAACAAGCCCTTTTTTTTTTTTTTTTAAACCAAATGTCGTGTAAATGCAATTTAGAAAAAAAAGGTCCTCACAAACCACAATGTCCCCACAAACCGTCTCTCAGATATTGCTTGGCAAGTTACTTCAGTATTACTGTCTCTGAATTGTAACGCGTTACACGACTCCTGCATTACTTTTGAGTTACTTTCACCAAGATAAGTGAGGAAGCAGGACTTGGCATTGTAAAATGTTAAAATGTTGTTTACTGCAGTTCATTCTACATCCAGTGGAGGACCATGTGGTGTAGCATAACGACTGTAGCCATACACTCTGTAGGAAATAGCTCTTTAAGTCACACTATTTTTCTCTTACGCCAAACGTCTTGCGGTGTTTTATTATAAAAACACAGCTAAATTAAATTAAGAGTGTGTAACAGGTATAATATTGTTTATTAGATATGTCTTACATTACGGTCTCACAGCAAAAGGTAATACATTACTGTTATTGTGTTACTTTTGTAACGTTACTCCCAACACTGCTTTTCGAGGACAGTCAGGTCGTCACAGCCGCCTAAATACATGAACAAACACACATTCAGAAGGAGTGTGAAACCTTCTTCTCCTCCCCGACATTGCTTCTTCACATTCACTCCGACTCCATCGATCGGCGAAGGCCAGACGGGCAGCACAAATGATTTCGGTCGCCGTCATCAATCCGGTGCGAAAGAAAAAAAAACTGCACTCGTTCACTACTTTAACCCTTTTCTCCCTCTCTCTCTCATGTCTTCCCCTCTCTCTCTCTCTCTCTCTCTCTCTCTCCGTCTCCCTCCCACGGATTACAATCTCTTCATCCATTATTGATGGAGTTAGAGCAGCACTGGCATGCTGAAAGTGCTGTGTGGGAGATTTGCAGTTAATCCAGCAAAAAACAGGCTCGGACACATAATGAAGCAGGAGGAAAAAAGCACAAATGTCAACAGTTTCACACAGGGACTGGATTAAAAACACCACACACACGTTCGTCTCCCTGCCTGTCTCGCTCTCCTCATCGCTCTCTCTCTCCTTATCTCTCACTCTCTATCCTCATCGCTCTCTCTCTCTCTCTCTCTCTCCTCTCTGCTTACTGATTTTGCTCCACCTTTTCTGGCAGTAGCTTATTAAAGTCTCTTTCTCTGTCTGTCTCTTTCCCCCTCTCTCTCTCTCTCTCCCTTTCTCTCTCTCTCTCTATCTCTCTCTTTCTCTTGCTCTGTCTCTCGCTCTTCCTCTTTATCTCCCTCTTTCTCTCGCTCTGTCTCTTTCTCTCTCTCCATCTATCTACTTCTCTTCCACTCCATCTCTGTTTCTTTCTATACCTTTCTACCTCCCTTTCTCCACATCTCTCTTTCTCTCTTCTTCTTTTTTTTCACCTTCTCTCTTTCAGTCCAACCATTTTTGTTTTTCTCTCTCTCTTATCTGTCTCCATTCCTTTCCTCCCTCTCTCTCTCCCTCTCTCCCTCCCTCTTTCTGTATCTCTCATCCTGTCTCTTCTTTTCTCTCTGTCTCTCTTTTTGCACCATGTCTCATTCTCTCGCTCTCTCCTTCTTGCTGTGTCTCTCTCTCTTTCTCTCTCCCTATTTCTTAGTTTAATCTCCCTTTTAGCATTTTAGTCTCTCTCTCTGTCTCTCTCTCTCTCTCTCTCTCTCTCAGTAAAGGTTGTGTGGAACATCTGAGAACCGTACCTCCTGTTCTTTTTACCTTTTTCTCGTTTATTTCTCTTCTCCTCCCTCTGGTCCTCTCCCCTGCAGCAGCCCTCAGGGCCGAACTCTCTCTCCATCGATCCTCAACTCTGCTGTCTTGTTTTTTTGGTGCTGGTCTCTGCACCGCTGCAATTAGCCGTGACCTCTCACGTGCGTATTTTCCTTCGACGGTGTGATCCCACGCACCTGAGCGCAGCCCGTTAGCCGCTAAACTGCATCCGCACGACGCCGCAGGGCGAAAAGGTTGACGCTCGCTTTGCTGTGAAGTGATAACGGCCTCGGGGTGAGGGTAGAAATTACTGCCGATAAATAGAAAAACAGGATGTTACCGTAAACATTCCAGACTGTGGCTTAACGCGGAAAATGTGTCTGGCCAAATTTGCTGCTTCGTTGTTATAGAATGTTGCTAGCAATGTTCAACTCTTGAGGTGCAGGAAGAGTATGAGCAATTTTGGGGAGTAACTAAGTAAAATTTGTCATGCTACAAACTTAACAACTTTTTTCCGTAGGTTATCACTAGTGAATGACTCGAATATGGGCTTTTATTTGACTAAAGGCAAAAAAGTCCATTGCAAGTGAAGTGTATTTAGTGCATCAACTGACTGGACTCCCTCTTGTATGATTTCTCATACATATTTTCACACCATTACCTTGCATCAACTTCTAACTTTCTCCAAGCCTGTGATTGTCTGCTTTTTTGCCACATTCATAACGCAGTACCAAGCGGAGCAAGTGAGAAGGTGGAGTTGAGCGTGTACAGACGCCAGATTTTGCTGGTGAACATTCCACTGTGTGTGTCAGAATTTTGGCCTTAAATCATTCTGTACTATTTTGCAAGACAGCTTTTCACCACAGCAAGAAATATAGTTACTTTCAGTATTACAAGATATCGTGGCACAACATCTTGTCCCACCCCTAATACTGGAGCTACTTTAAAAATGTGATAGCTTTTCCAGTAACTTATTTTACAAATAGTGATGCAGCCTGGAGAAATGCTGTTCCATAAACAAACTATTATTTTTCTCTCTTTACAAAGTGGAATTGCCAACTAGCAGTTGTTTCTGATTTCCTACCGTGTCTGTATGCTGCATGCCCAGTGCATCATAACACACTCTTGGCAGCTGTGAGAAGAATTCAGGATGGAGTCCACCTTGACCAAGATGGAAGCAAGAATCTGAGGCCGTGGAACACCCGTGGATATAATTAGCTACTTTATCTCTGTAGTTTGTAGTTTACTAACTAGCATATTAAAACAGGAGCTTGTAGCAAAGCTTAGATATGTTTCATCACAAGTAGCTTGGAGCTTGCAAAGCTCAAAGTTTAAAAGTAGCTCGGCCAACACTTATTAAATAATATTACGTGCGTTTCTGCCTTTTTCACTTCTTCACACTCACACTGGCTGTGGAATATCTTAAAATTGCTAGTTTAGCTAAAATGACATTCTTGTATACCAGCTAGGTTAGCTAGCTAATGTTAGTGTTACATAGCTTTCCTTCTCTTTCTTTACCAATTCTGTTCTCAACACTATTTTTCTAGCCAATCAAACATCTGAATTAATGCAGCCTTAGCTTTTCCGAGTCCTGGTGTCCATCATAGAGAGTAGAACCATTTTGGAGATACCGACTACCAATTATGGGCAGTTGGTAGCATAACAGATACGGTGTTCACCCCCTCGATCAGAAGTTACCACTGAGGTACTCCTGAGCAAGGTACCGTCCCCAAGCATGGCTCCCTAGGCACTGCCCATGTTAGCTGCCCACTGTTCCTTCACCGATGGGTCAAATGCAGAGCTCAAATTTGCACTGTGTGCTGTCCTTTGGTGTGTTCACAATGATAGATAATCACTCACTTTCGCTTACTGGATGATTTTGTGAAAATGAAACACTGTGGAACCTTTCAGCAAGTTAATGCACATACATTTTGGTGGTTTAAGTTGCTCTTAAACAGTCTCAGGGACGTTCTTGACCAGTATTAATTTAAATGCACTCAAGAAACCACATGACATCAGTGGTAAAGATTTTTGGTGCAAGGTAAATTAGGTATCAGTAGTGTATGAGAGAGAAAAGTTGAGTGTGTTTTAAATATATGGTGCAGTGTGTATGTGTATGTGCATGTGTATATGTGTGCGTGAGTGTGGAGAGAGAAAGAGAGACTGCTGCCGTCTGCCATTAGTCAGTCATGTTCCTGCCAGAACAGTAAATGTTAACCACAGTTTATATGTCTGAAATGACACTGTTCACTTTCCAGAATCTTCTCACACTCTGAGAAGTATGGGCCCAGAAAGGCTGGCTGACGGCCTCATGCACACACACACACATGCACCACACCTTTCAGCACTTCTGAGAGTGGCTGATGAATGAAGCAAATTAATGAAGTTAATCAAGGGCTCTTGTAGTTATTAATGCAAATCAAAATCATCTTAGCAATAAAAATACATCATGGTCTGTTTTAATCTTGTTTTTGAAGCCTGAGATGCCATGTTGAGCTCTCTCTTCCCACCTTTCTCTCTCTCTCTCTCTCTCTCTCTCTCCCCAGCAGTTGAACAACAGCGGATGGTGGTAAAGACATTAGACCCACAATAAAGGCGCCTTCCAGACCATTTCTCCAGCTCTAACATATTAGCAGTACATAAACTGATTTGTTTAAAGATTTGTGGCTTGAGGACGGCAGCATTAGCTGGAAATGGCTTTAAAAAAATTTTGTTTCAAGCTGAGATGCAAATGACAGACGCTGCAGTGGATACAGAGACACTTAGATGCAATGTAGAAAGATCTGCTGCTATTAGAGGAGCTTTTGTTTTTGTGATGCTGCTGTTGGTGATTGCATTGTTTTAAAAAAGACAAAAATATGAATTATATTAATACATTTTTTTAAGTATCAACACTATTGATGTTACTATACTACTACTACTACTACTACTAATAATATAATAATAATAATAATAATAATAATAGTAAAATTAAATGATTATGATATTAATATATCATTAATTAGAATCATGAGAGCATATTCTTGTTTTATTTTTAATTGATTCCTCATCTTTGATTCTAATGACTAACGAGGTATGAAATGGTTTTGTTAACCTCCCTAATTTCCACTGTGAAATCCTAAACTGTGGGTGGGAATCAGATCAAATCTGCGTGCATGCATGTGTTAATATAAATCTCATTACACACCTCCAGCACATGTCCTTTTGGAAGTGGTGAGATTTTTTTTGTTTCTTTTTCAAACTCTTCACCTCATTATTTCCATACACCATCCATCGCTTTGATCCAATTCACCTGCAAGATTATTTAATATGGCTAATATAAATACACTTCTAGCCTTTTTCGTTACTAAATTAAACATCCACAATAATGTAATCAGGTTGGCAGGTAAAGATAAAAGCGTTAACAGACAGGAACTTAGCTAAAAGGAAAAAAAAAGAACAGGGATTATACAGGAGAATAACAGATGTAACGAGATCAAATTCAATAATAAACACAGTCAGCTGTTTTAACTGGCACAATGAAACAGATACGTTACCCAACACGAGCGCTAATGTTCCGAAATATTTCTTCACTACTATGTGGTTACAGGCAGATAATTTTCATTTAATTGAATATTTAATCTATGTAGAGCGTTTGATTTATAAATAGAAAAGAGGTTCGACAGACTTTAGAGGCCGGAATTTGTTGTTATGTTATGTTATGTTATATTTTAGATAAAAAGTTTTTTAGTTTGGTATCTGTTAATGGGTTCTTGTGCGCCTTTATTTGCGCCATTATTTAATGTGATATTTAGTGGAAACCAGGTTTGTGCATGTTCCTTGTGGCAGCCTCGCATTTCTACGCGTGTGTGTGTGTGTGTGTGTGTGTGTGTGTGTAGGAGAGCCCCGCCAGGGGTCACCTCTGTCTCCCATCACAGCTCCGCCAGATGCGCTTAAGTGTCCTCGATGACAAACCGAATCGATAACGAGCCCGAAATGAAAAGCGCGCCGCCGCTTTGCCCTGAAGGCGTGAAGATCTCCGAGCGCGCCTTCTTCTTCTCAACTCCACGCTTTTTCATCGTGAGAAAAAAACCAAAGGTCTCCGTGATTTTTTTTAACTCCCCAGAATGAAGGTAAAGGCTCCACAGTGCCCGTCTCCATCAAACCTGCCAGATACACACAAATTAATCAATTAAATGTTGTCTTCCTACGCGTTCGTAAGGAATCTTACATTGGTAAAGAGCCTTTAAATTATGTGTAACGATCTTATAAGCGAAGAAAAGTTTCTTCAGATTGTGTGGAACAACTAAAATAATTCTTTTGCTTAAGATGTTTTTAATATATAACAATATGTGTAATGATTTTTGCCAAAAATAATTTCAAAAGGTTCTTTATAGGATAAAAATATTCTTCCTAATCATCACCTTTATTTTTGCATCTGAATTTGTAAATGCAGAGCCGCATAATTTTATGTCATATGGAAGGTCTTTAACTTGTAATTGGTTTTAATATATTCAACCCATTTTTAATAAATTCGACTCCAGGCACAAGGGTTCTTTGGGTGACATCCTACAATTTATTTGATACTAATAATGTTTTCCTTAAATAGTCTTTTTAATGGAATAAAGAAAGCGTTTTATTTCGTCCCAGCAGAACTGTTTTTTGACCCCTAGCGCAACCACCCATATGATTCAATAATTCAATACTTAATTATGCAGGATATCACAGAAAACGTCCAAGAAGAACAACATACACCAACAGCACACAAACAAGTTTGTCATCCGTTAGGCTTAAGTTCATTACGACTCTTACACTAAAAGTTCTAAAGGTTTGTTAAAGAACTCAAAATTAGCAGTTAAGAATGTTTATTTTAATCACACAGGAATTTTATTTTATTTTTTTGAACAAATTGTTTGCTGTCTGCAACCTAATTTTTCGATTTCTGCATTATTGTCACTATTTTGTGTATTAGCCATTTATTTTCGCTTTCTTGCGACTCTAAACAAACTGTAAAAAATCCTCTATTTCTCATTTAGTATTTCTCATTCCCGCCGTATTCCACCGTTGTACTTGTGACCGGGCCTCCGGTCCTCTATGAATTCCCTCGTGACCGGCCTCATTAATTACTTGTTTAACGTGTGTATGACCGAAAATGTAAAAAACGGATTAGAGTGAAAATCACCGCGTCCGGCCTGCTCGGTCTGCGCGAGATCCGGATGCAAAAACGGCCAGCTGTTCACTTTGCCTGCGCGCCTGAGAGACCCACGCGCAAAGCAGATTATTCTCACGGTAAAATAAATAAATAAATAAATAAATCAAAACCGGGAAATGCGATCCGAAGGTAATCAAAGGTGTTTAAACCGCGTTACTGATTGTTTCTCATTTTACGTTAAACACATCGCTGATCTCGTCTGTATTTCATTAAAATAATTAACTTAAATATTACAAGTGTACGCACTCTTGTCTTCCATTAATTCAGTGAGACAACCTGTTCTACAAATTGTTTCAATTAATTTACATTGATTTATGAATTCCGACAAAGTGGCTGAAACAGTTTCTGCGGCAAACATAAACTTTGTCATACCTACTATTTGATGAGCATAATGAGACAACGTATTTTCAGTTTCTACAATACAAATAACAAATAAGGAACATGAGAGTATGCAAATATACAAATACAAATAAGGCACATAAAACATATATCCATAGACTATACAATTTAAAAACTCTAAACTAGAAGCAGAAATTGAGACTGTGCAATTTAGTTACATGCGGAATTCAAACAACAGCTTTGGCCCTGGAATTATCTTTTTGCATTGAATGTGCATATAATCTGCGACAGTTGAATATAAAAAATCTAAATAATAATAATAATAATAATAATAATAATAATAATAATAATAATAATAATAATAATAACAACAGCTTAAACAATTGGGCTTATTCGTCCCAGCTGAATCTAAGTAAACTTAAAACGTGGAAGCACGGAGGTTTTTTCCCCTCTGCACCCAATACGTAGGCTATATATACAAACACACCCACACCGACATTGCACACACTCTCTCACACACACACGCACGCGCAAACACACACCCAAGAACACACACGCCCCCGGGTTGCGAGTCAAAGCTCAAGGAAGGAGGAAAACGCGCCACTCCGAGCGTCCGCCTGGCCAAAAAAGCAACGACAATAACGAGTCTCACCGAAAATCTTGACCGTTATGATCACGGTTTAGTTCACGGGACATGCCCGCCCGCTCGCGCTGAGGAGGAAAAAAAGTGAAGTTCACGCGCTTTTTGGACCGGGACCAGGACCGGGACTCTGTAGCCACGTACCGGGAGGACGCGAAGAGCGAACGGGGGGGAAATTGTTCTTGTGGAATTTATCACTTTCTGTAAAAGAGAGACGTCGCGCGCAACGGGAGAAAAACGTGTCCACGAGCCGCCGGTAAGTGCAGAGGTCGAGGTTATTTTGGCTGTGAGTTCACGCGACTGCCGGAATTCGTTCCACAGTTTCTCGTTTCGGTTAGACCGGAGCGGGACGACGAGTGACGACGGTCTCGTTGGGTTTCATCTCGACTTTCGTCGGTCATAATGATGGATCGGTAACGTTGAATACGATGAAAGGCGACTAACCCCACGTGTGCTCACGTTAATTACGCGCTGGCACCGTGACTGCGGGTCGGTGGGTCGGTGGCGTGGCGCTCAAAATAACGCGGCCCAAAAATCATCCCGAATATAAACTTGTTCAATCTTTGTTTTTAAGTCATATTTTCTCATAATCAAATAATCAAGATGAATGACATTGCAGACAAATAGTTGTTTAATAGCAGGCACTTCACAAAAAATCATTATAAATACATCTTGGTACAGTGAGATTTCATTCTTGTAGATAAATGTCATCTTAAACTACCTTAATGCAAAAGGATTTAAGTATTACCTGTAATTTATAAATAGACTACCATTCTATTTGACAATATGTGAAATAATATATGTAGAAATGTCTTCACTAATATGGATCTAAAAATATGCCATAAATTTTAAGTATATAGAAAGACAAATTAATAATAATAATAATAATAGCAGAAATGTTTGAATGCTTGAGCATATTCATTAGAAAACTTGCTCATTTACAAGTAAAATATAAATGTATCATTAATTTTCACCCAGTCTTTTTACTTTCGATTGCTACGTGTCAGAAATGACTCTATATAGCACTTTGGTAATCTGGTTTAGAAGAGATATTTATTTTAGAAAACATATTTTTCCACTTTTTCATTCCACTTTCTGTCTGCTTTTGATATCTAAACTCTGTCTAGATCTATATCTAAATAAATCACTGTTATTGGTATTTACATAATTCATGGCAATATAAACAACATAAATCGTTAAATACCCCATAAAATGATTTAATGGCAATAAAGTGAAGAAGTGAGAATGACTTACTGCAATGAAACACGCAGCAACTTTTTCAACACTTTCTTAAATAACAAAATCATATAAACTCTTAAAATTAAGGAAACCCACATTCATTCTTTCCATTAATCTTATAGAAAAACATTATTTTGAAATAACATTTTAATAACACTTCGGATAAAGTCTGAAGGCCCGAAGAATATATTTTCAACGTCAAGTATCTTTATACATAATATAAAAGTTTCTGCACAGACTAAATGTTCTTTATGAAAACCTAAATGCCACAGCAATGTAATATTTACCCGCCGTCCATGTGAACACTGTATTCCAGTTTGTAGTTACAATAATTTCCTTTAAACGGGGTTTTATTTTCATCCTCGGCCTACCTAAAGCAGCATTCTATTTCTCGGAGCGCATTGATACGCCGTAATCCTGCATACACGCGCACACACACGCGTTCGGAGGCAGAAAGAAAAGCGGGTTAACAGCAGGATCGCATGCAAATTTTTCTCCCTGCGAAATTACCATAAGCAAACAGCAAAAAGCCTGGACTAATAACGGCCCATCTGTGTTACTTCATAGCGGGTTAGCATGGAGCTGCGATAATGAATTTTGTAATATCCAACCGACAGACATCTCAATCAGACACTAATCCCGTGATTTTACAGCCGAATCACTCAACTTCCAGCGCACAAACTGCCCAGACGCACACATACACACACACACACACACTCTCTTTCACACACACACACACACACTCCCGCGTTTGAGCCGTATCCGCGGCCTTAATTAGGGAGGTCTCGAGCGCACGCAATGGGATTTCAAAACAAACGATGAGAATTGCGCACTTCCCATTACAGCCGCCGCAATATCATTATCCATGAGAAATGGGACATTACTGAGGGATCCAGCCGCGGTGCGAAGTTCCACAACGCACGCATCATTTCCCCCAAAACTCGCAGCGTGACGTCATGCGCCGACGTGGCCCTAAAGTGTAGGATTTAATTATTTTTTAACGGACTTTTCCCCTCTTTTTTTTTTTATTTACAGGCATCCAGAATTACCTAAATGGATTCCCACTGCCGCAAACTTGCGTCCACTTGCGCGCAATTGGGTGAGTAAAACCTGTGTGTGTGTGTGTGTGCGTGCGTGGGCATGTGTGTGTGAGTGGGTGCTATATGGGGGCTCGAAGTTTTATAAATTATCAGCTCTTTTGCACCATGATTCCTCTTTTAATTGGGTAACCATCAAACGCCAAGCTCTATTTTACAACCTACGTGACAGTCATAAAACGAGGTGTTGTCCTGAGTCATTATTCACTCCATGCCATTTTAAGGCGGCGCAGAATTATTTTGCTTTTTGACCAACGAAAACCTAGTTAAGAGTCTAGAGGTGCAGAATTTCGCTGTTAATTCGAGGCGCATTATCGCGAATATGTGGAAACACACATAACAACATGGAAACGCTGTTACACCAACGTGGCATGCAGCAACACTGGCAAAATTTGGAAAAGACTTGCCCTTTCAAAGATGATAATGTGAAAGTTTAGCAAGATATTGAAACATGTTATAGTGGTTATTTTATTTACCTAGCAAATGCGTCATTATAAAAGAAATCCGCCCAGGTGCTAGTTCACCTGGCCTTTAAAGGGAATGAGGGATGACGCCCTAATTGGTTTACTGCATGTTACACAAAACACATCCTTCTTTTAATTAAGAGCATAAGTACAGCCCTTTTTGACCATGCTCCAATTTTTTCTTTTGCCAATTAAATTGGTAAATTTGGATTTGGGCACACCTTGCAATGAATTTGCACTAACGCATTGATATTATATCGTTAATAATTGCTCAAAATGTTGGCATTCCGTTTTAGGACGCGCGTTATTGTGTGTTGATTGTGTGAGATGGACATCTGGTGGTGGGTCAGAGAGGTGCAGGAGGAGAAACTGGCGCATCTCCGACGCTCTGCGTGACTTTCCAACTCGGCATGTGGCGCACCCTGGTTGCGTCTGTCACTGTTGACCTATATGTACAAACCAATTGGCATTTATATGAAACTTTAGCACACTCTTAAAATAAAGTTTCTTGACGCTCCTTTGCTGGCATGTACGAATCCGCGAAGAACGTGTGACTGGAACACAGCCCATGAATGATTGGGAGGTTCTTAGGGGTGGGAGCAAATGGGCTCTGCAGTCTGTGTTAACCAGCAAAAAATAGGTTTACATGCCAAAAAAAAAAAAGTGTGGGACGGCATGATGGCTTGCAGTATTTTTGCATATCTATATACATCGATATGGTGACGCCTCTGATCCTGGTGCGATATGAAAAACCTCAATCCGATGAAGAAAAAAAAACAGTTAAACAGCATCAATTGTCTTAACTTGGTAGAAACTTTGCTTTTTTTTCTGGATGACAAGAGGCTTTTTCAGAGATTGGCACCAAGCAAACCATTGTTCTTCCACCTCATATAAAAAGACTTTTTATGGAACCAAAATGGTTCTGCCAAGGCCTCACTCTAGCGGAACTCATTCGCAAACGTAATTTTTAAGATTGATAACGCAGGAAGTCTTCTATCAGATCAACTGTATAACTATATAACCGTATAATAACTATAGTTATAATATGGCATCGATTTTATGGGGGCAAGGTAAACGCCGGTGGTGCATCATTGCCGCAGATGAGCTATGAAGAGGAAAACTATAGCCGAAACGCAAATGTCTGAGTGATGGAGGGAAAGACACTCAGGCGACTCGCGTATCGACTCTCCCTCTCTCCTCCTAATATATGCGGCACTTGTTAGACAGACTCGGGGGAAAACTAAATGTATAATGAAAGCCTCCTCGTGAGGAAGAATATTGTAATGGGGAAATGTGATGTCCTCTTAATCCTGGAGAAAAGGCTTTGTCGGCCCCCTCATATTGACTGAATTGGTAATTAACGGCAGTGTAGCGTGTCGTAGCCCGTAATCCACCGCGGCCTCACAACCTTCCTGAATACAGAGCAATAATCCAGTCCAGCATCACTTTAACAAGGGAGCAAAAATCTCTTTCAGCCTTCTGGACCTGACCTTACTGTTGTAATATCAAACTCAATATTTATTATTATATAATTAGCCATATATTACCATTATTACGAATAGTAATTGTGCTGTTGTTTCTTGTAAGGTAAACGCGGAATGATCGTACTAATAATGCATTCATATATTTATATGTGAGTGCCCGGTCCGGTTTCAGTCTATAATCTCTGGTAATTACAACCAAAAAAAAAAACGGCTGGAATATTTATTAATAAAGAAATTGCTGCTCAGAATCACTCTCCGGAATGTTAGCCAAATTAATAATTGTTATTACGTATTATTGAACAATAAAGAGTACATTAACAGGGTTTTTAGAAAGATTGTTTTTATATTTTAATATATTCTGTACATATGTAATAGACATGCAACCCAGGCGATGCGAAACCCAACAACTTGACCCAAATTAAAACAAAGAAGGCACACTAAATACGAAAACGTAAATCAGAGATTCTTTGTAGCAGAATAAGAAAAAAAAATACAGGGATACGAGTCACTTGCTCAGCTATAGCCACAAGAACAAGTTGAAACGATGGCACAAGTTTGGGCGGCCGAATGGTGATTATTAGAGAATTTCTCTTTTCGTTCTTTAGTGAGCCGAAGAGTTGAGTAGCCACAACTGATTTGGTATAAATAGTTTTTCTTCTTCTCTTAACTTCCGTTATTGTATTTATTATTATATTTTGTTTATATCTTTCAAACACCTAAAATGTGAGAATTAAAAAAATAAAAAAAGTCAAGAAAAAAAAAACCCAAATAAAACGGTATTTGAAAATTTGGTAATTTTACACTTTACAAAATATTTCTAGTATACTCATTTATACTCGTTTAATTGGTAAATGTAATAAATGCCAGTAAATAGGGCTGATTATAAGAGAATGAGTTGAATGTCTATTTAAGAGCGGCGGGTGTAATTTTAGCTCCTGTGCTGAGAAAACGTTTGGCTTTTTTGCGCCAACATGACAGTTCTGTGTAATTCCTTGGGAAGGAGCTTAGAGTGATTTTAGGAGTCCATTTAAAATTCTTAAGCAAATGAGTGTCTTATCAGATTAAAGCGCACTCCAGACAGAAGTGGGTTGGAACCCGCGCAGATCCGCGTCACGTAAGAAGCAGATAAGCAGCAGAAGCGCTAATAAACTGTCTCTCCAAACCAGCGAGGTCTTTGCGAGAGAGAACACACTCACCTGCACCGATTTTTATTAAGACAAAGGACAAACCTTGTCCCAATTAGTGAGAACGCCAGATGTTGAGACGGGCGTCTAAACCTCGACGTTGATGTGGAATATTGCGATATTCCGCACGCGCATGGGTTAAAGGTGTTTTGGGGTTTTTTTTTGTTTTTTTTGGTGTTAAGATTAGTAATTTAATAAAAATATTTTTATTTCCTATAATATTTATGTTCTGACGGAATCAATGAGTTTGAAACATGAAGTGATTTGTTTCGTAAATGAGATTTAATGTGAATTTGTGCACTAGAACGGATGGACTTGACTTCCAGGCTTCGTAATGACAATTATATGAAACATTTGTCGTAAAACACAAGATTTGTTCTAAAACACAACCACAGGAGAGGTTATAAGAGCTGAGATTCATTTTGTTCAATCTGTTGGTTGTTGATTTATCTGTTTCTTTGTCTTTTTTATTGCGTTCCGTTCCATAAAGTGCGCGGCGCCGTGCTGTGGGTACACAGTGTGGTCCATCACCTTCCTTCCAGAGGGTCTCATGTGAAAAGATAAATATCTGTGCCAACACACACACTGACAGTCACACACACACACACACACACACACAGCTATACCCATATAACTATCTTTTAAAGAACAAGATTTTGGCAGTTTCACTTCTACATCATTTACATAACCCTATATTACAGCTTTTAATCCATTTAGGTATTTCTTACATATATATAAATATAGAAATAAATCCGACTTTTCTTGCTTAGCGTGGACATGTGGTTCTCATGTGGGGCTAAATACAAGAACACATACAATACGCACGGCTATATTGCCCTTATTACTACCTTTATTGGAACAAGAGACGTTTATGCCAGTTTAACATTTGCATTATTTATCTTCGAACATAACATAAATACACATTTTAAAAAATTCATCAAAGTGCAACGTTGATTGTAATTTTAATACTACAAGCCTTAACTCTAAGTTTAAACTTTTTGCAAGATTTTTTGCATATTTACCTATTTCCAAAAAAAAAAAAAAGTTTCGTTTTTATTTTCATCAATAAAAGTTTAATTTGGAAACGAAGAACTCTTTACTATGACTAAATAGTCCTTATTATGATAAAATCGGACCTTCTTAGTTTGGACATGAGGTCCTTATGCAGGGTTAAATACAAGAAAACACCCTGTCTCTCACACACACACACTGACACAGGAGGGAGAGAGGGAGGGCTCGGCGTGACGTCGGCGCGCGGTGAAGCTCTTTTCTGCGCGTAAAGCGCACCGCCGAAACGAAGCGTGTGTGTGTGTGTGTGTGGGGTGTATGAGGGAGAGAGAGAGAGAGAGAGAGAGAGAGAGAGAGAGAGAGAGAGAGAGAGAGAATGTGTGTATGCGCATGGATATAATATCTCCTACCTGTCCCTGTCACTCCGTCCTCATCGTGCCTCTCCCAATCCGAATCTGAGAAACTATTTGCTCCGGCCTGAGCTAAAAACCCTTCAACTTCTTTTTTTTATTATTTATTTTTAAGACGCTTAAATCCGTTCGAGAAGATTGGAGCTTTGCTGAGAGACTTGATCCATTCCGTCCGACTTCCTCTTCTTGTCCTTCTTACTCCACAAAGTGTCCGACCCGATTTCCTTTTTTTCTTTTCTTTCCTTTTTTGTGACTGGCTCGCGTTTGGCAGCCAAAGCTGTTTTTGCGCGCTTCTCTCCGTCGTCTCCATGAGCTGTATGAAGGAGCCGTCGGGTTTAGACCATCATCACCACCATCATCATCATCACGTCGCTGGAGGTAAAATTCACTCTCCGCTCAGCATGGCGTCGGGGCTCCAACCCTTACAGCGGGCTCTGGACGTCAAACAGCGGCTGGAGGTGCACACGGTGTCGGACACCTCCAGCCCCGAGTCCGTAGGTAAGAGACAGGGCGAGCGGAGGGGCGAATTTACACTCCATTCATACGGAGAAACGACCCGGTTCGGACAAATGTGGACAAAATCGCTTTTCACCTGAACTCGTCAATTTGTTCTTGGTGGTTGAGTTGGTAAACTCGATGTGGATATGACCTACACTCTCAAAAAGTGGCTTCTTAGAAGTGGTATAAAACGGGGTTTTTTTTTTGGTGTTTTAATAAAGAACAAAAACTTCATGGAACAGAGGATCGTATTTTGGACTGAGTTTCAAGAATCCTTTACATATTTGAAATGTTATGGACCTGTCTTTAAGATTTTGCACCTCTCGAAACCGTGTGTAATAACTGCGGAGCATTTAGGAATATTATTTTGAGAGTGTATGGGCCGCTTGGTGCGAAAATGGACTTGTTTTCTTATAACGAAGTCGAGCGCTGCTGGAGAGGATTGAGACGCGTGGTGGTGTTTTCACTCGGGCTTATTTTAGACATTTGAGTTGGGAATTGAAAAAATGGGATTATGTGGATTGATGTAGAATTATGACAGCTGTTAACTGTCTATAATAAGAGCGTTATTAGCACAATTATACCTGAAAGTCGGTATTAAAAATGTTTTAAATAACATTGTGCCTCATTCAACATTTTCCTTCGTTCGTAAGATATTTAAATAGTATAACACATTACCACTGTAGAACTGAAGAAACACAGTGACAACGTTTTGCGCCAAGTTACAATTGCAATAAAATCTGCTTCAGCGGTTGTAGATTATGTTCTTACTTTAGAATATTTTTTGATAAGAAAACATTAGTGAATGTCCGAGCGAAAACTGTGAGAGTGGGTTTTAAAAACAGACCTCTTCTTAAGGACGGTTGTTCAATGAGGTTAATTATTCATACTGTATTTAACTTGCATCTATTCTCTGTCCATGAAGTAACGACTGCTGCTTTATAAGTAGTAAAGTGTCATCTTTACATTTTTCACTGAATTACAGAAAAAGAGAAAGGTCAGAGTAAAAATGAAGACTCGTCTGATGACCCGTCTAAAAAAAAGAGGCAGAGGAGGCAGAGAACGCACTTCACCAGCCAGCAGCTGCAGGAGCTTGAAGCCACCTTCCAACGGAACCGGTACCCGGACATGAGCACACGGGAGGAGATCGCGGTGTGGACGAACCTGACCGAGGCCAGAGTTCGGGTGAGTCCACACACACACACACACACATTACAACGACCGTCTTTTTGAAACATCTATGGGGTATAGGCCTTGACAAAGACTGGGGGGATTCGAGCCACTTGGACCACACACATTTCCTATAATTATGCACATTTTTTTATTTTGACCTCTGCAGTGAAATACATTAACACGCAAAATGATTTCAAATTAACACGTGTATTTAATTTAGTTTGTCAGATCATTTATGCGTTTGCTAGTGTTGTTTGGTTAGCTTATTTACAAATAACTATTTTAATTAGTTTGGGAAATGAGCGCAAACAAATTGTTTCTTTCGTCACTTGTGCACTGGTAGTTTATTTGTATTTTATTTCAAATTAAACGTTAGTATTTGTCCTGTAATGTATTTGTGTTGTATTCGTTACCCCTGTACTAAATCTCCCTATACATTAGGACAAAGGGTGAGAAGTGCCTTGTTTGTGTGCTTGTTTGCGTTGGCTCTTTGTTAGAGGCGTTATATTTGCTTCTTGCTGCAATTAGCCGTGACTGACGCAGTTGGTGTTAAATGGCCAGTTCTTGACAAGAGAAATCAGAGCTTTCAGTTTGTGAAAGTGGCGTTGGTGTGAAGCTAATTATGGCTGATAGAAATTCTTTGCGATCAACACACGGGCTTCGTGATGGAGCGCCGCAGTGAAGGAGCGACGCGCTCGCAGTGGAAGAGGTGCAAAGCTTGTATTTTGTGATTGTCATTCCCGTGTTGTGTACTTAAGGTCAGAGTGCGTCTCCGACTGAGCAGGGAATACACACAAGGCACCAACACACACACACACACACATACACACACACACAGCTGGAGCTCGATGTGTATTAGGAATCGAAGCCGACTCTGGGAGATAAAAGCCAGTTAAAACTCCACAGAGAGTTCTGCTTGTCAAACACACTTTCCAGTTGTGTTTTTTTCAGGCATGGAACTAATTACTGCAATTTATTTGACAGTTTCTCATTATACGTCAATGTAAATATCTGCATTTTTCACATATTAACGTTGCTATAAAAAGTAAAAATGTTATAGGTGCACATTTCATTTAATTATTTAAAACATGGAAATTATTTTATCTCCAAATGTCTTTGTAGTATTCTTAACGCTGAGATCTGACGAACAAAGCACGTTTATACAATTAATTAAAAAATAGTGTAATATATTTGTGTCTATTATACACTAGACCAAAATCATTCTACTTTTTATTACATCAAATATTATCGAAAAACTAATGTAAAGAAGAAAGCAAACCAGACAGTTTCCACAATTTTTAGTGGGGGTTTACAATAAGGGTACAAATACACGTTGCCAAGACGAATTTTCTTTCACGAACGGGTCAAAATTTGAAATAATTCCTTTCTGTGTTTGAATAGATTTCTTCACTAACACAAATCTGTGTTGATTATAAGCCTTAAACAGAATGTAATTTATTATTTTTGTCATTAACTTCATTTATTTCTTTCTTTTTAATTAAGGTCTGGTTCAAGAACCGCCGCGCCAAATGGAGGAAGCGGGAACGGAACCAACAAGCCGAGCTGTGCAAAAACGGCTTCGGGCCGCAGTTTAACGGACTGATGCAGCCGTACGACGACATGTACCCGAGCTACACCTACAACAACTGGGCGGCCAAAGGCCTGACGTCAGCCTCGCTGTCCACCAAGAGCTTCCCGTTCTTCAACTCGATGAACGTCAACCCGCTCTCGTCGCAGACCATGTTCTCTCCACCCAACTCCATCTCGTCCATGAGCATGTCCTCCACCATGGTGCCCTCCGCCGTGCCAGGCTCGGGCCTCAACGGCCTCAACAACCTCAACAACCTCAGCAACCCGTCCCTGAACTCGGCAGTGCCCACCCCCGCGTGTCCCTACGCCCCACCGACGCCGCCCTACGTCTACCGGGACACATGTAACTCCAGCCTGGCCAGCCTGAGACTCAAAGCCAAACAGCACTCCAGTTTCGGATATGCCAGTGTCCAGAACCCGGCCTCCAACCTCAGCGCCTGCCAGTACGCAGTGGACCGGCCGGTGTAAAAAAAACAAAACAAACAAACCCTGAAGAGTTACCCCAATACCCACCCGTCTACCCCCAACACCACCCGGTGTAAGAGTTTACCTGGGAGAGTTAATCCAACACCCACCTACCTACCCCACACCACTCAACACCAAATCCCACCACCCCAAATCCCAGATCCCAGGAACGAGACTTCTTTATCCTTTTCCTTTCTTCCCTTCAGAGAAAGAAAGGGGCACTAGAAGAATAAACCACTGAGACGCGTCATGTCCAGAGATGGAGTTTACGGGAAAATGACAAAAACTTTTGTTCGTCCTCACTTCTGGCGAAAATCTTGTTCTACAACAACATGTAGAACGGCGCTTTACACTCTTAGAAACAAAGGTACCAAAACAGGGTTCTTTGGAGAGATGCCGAGAAGAACCGTTTTTGTTTCCGTACTGAAGCTGTAATGGGACTGAAGAACCATTTTTGGTTCCAAATCGAACTTTTAAAGGGACTGAGGAACCACTTATGGTTTAATAAAAAAAAAAAATGGAATTAAAAGAACCTCTTTAGTTCCATAAAGAACCAGTCACGGGATGGAAGAACGCTTTTGGTTGCTGCCACCAAGTTTAAAGAACCTCATTTTCCAACCCAAAGAAACTTCGGTACAGTTGGCTCTTGATGGAATCATGTACACGTTTTTCTGAGCGTTTCGGAATCTTTATTTTTAAGAGTGTGGCATTTTAGGATAGAAAAAAAAATACACCATAAGCTTCTTCTTTTTTGCCGTTTTCAATCTCCTGAACATGAAATGACTGAACGGATGTATATAGATCTGATAAATATCATCTCCAGTTTGTAGGGGCGAATGCTGTAACTCTTCAACTCTTTCCAGAAGTCAGTTTAACACCGCATGTGGAAAAATAGAATCATGTCTTGCTTGCAAAAAGGGGAATGTACATAACTTAACGCACCGGTCGTGTGTTCCTAACATATAAATTTATTATTAAATGTCTGTGTGAATATAGATTTAGAATAGCAACCCTGGGTAATTTGACGCAAATGTTTCTGCGAAATGAAATAGGTTTTGCTCAGTGTACAATTATTTGGTACGGACTTTTTTGTTTCGTTTT
The DNA here is from genome assembly GCA_032718565.1 of Distichodus sexfasciatus. Lineage (NCBI taxonomy): Eukaryota > Metazoa > Chordata > Actinopteri > Characiformes > Distichodontidae > Distichodus > Distichodus sexfasciatus. The sequence goes on along the minus strand of JAVGVS010000379.1, from coordinate 249,230 downwards.
TCAACATCCCAAAAAAATAAACTATTGTGTTTTATTTAATGGAAGTAAATATATTGTTCTAAACCATTTCAAAACGCTTTGTTTACATTTATTACGGTTCATTCATGCGCGGCAATTACACATGTGTGAGTGTGTGTGGGTTTAAGGCTGTTTGGGGGCTTTTTAGAGACTTGTAAGTAAATCAAAGTGTGTAATACACACCGGCGGGGGACAGAGGCATTTGGAGAGGGCGAGATGTCCAGTGTAGATGAGTGTATTGGTGGAATATACATGTCTGAGGGGTTAGGGGGGCCTGCAGTGGTCAGTGAGGCTTGAAATAACATCAGTTAGCTGGACACGGCTCGGACCCCACACCGGTTTGGACAGAGTCAGGATTAAAGAGCGACTGATGCAGCTGAGCCTCCAGCTAAACTATGACAACAATCCGTGTCGGAAAAGAAAGAGAGAGATTTATCCCCGGGTGGAAAAAAAGAAGGAGAGAAAAATAATAAGCGCAAAGTCTTCTGCGAGTTTCTATAAATACCGCACAAAGCATGTAGGGCATTTTGATTAAGTGCGCGCGCGTGTGTGTGTGTGTGTGTGTGTGTGTGTGTGTGTGTGTGTGTGTGAAATTAGGAGTGATTATTGTGAAATGCGATGATGACCCTCTGTCTTTTGAAACGAGGTTGGGGGTGTAAAAAGATAACTAAAATAACTGAGTATTAAAATCAACGTTAATCGAACTAAACTAACTGTATTATTATTTATTATTATTATTAGTTATATATATTTATTATTATTATATATGCCACATTATTATTATCACACTTGATGCTTGCTTGTTGTGTTGGTCTGCTTGTCTGCGCTGACTCATATTTCTTAGAAAGCGTCTAGACAGACTCATTGTTATGCGCATAAACATCTTTATGCCACACATAATATATCATTTACAAATAAGAGAGAGAGAGAGAGAGAGAGAGAGAGAGAGAGAGAGAGAGAGAGAATTATGAAAAAAATATATTCTAATCATATTGGGTTTGAGCTATAGAACTACTGTGCACCGTCCTGTTTGAAACATGACACAATTTTTAGACAATGATATTGTAGACAAAAATGATGATGAGCTTCTGAACTGAAATAGAAAAACAGAAACATCAACATCGTTTTAGAATAATATTTGAGATGGAAATCCGGCGTAATATAAACGTTATAGAGCTTCATTTAAGAACAAACTCCTTCAGTCCAGCGTCTGTAAATGGGGAGAGTGAGGAGTGAAGTGTCCAGTATGCTGTGTTCGGTGAGGGTAAAGTGTCCAGTCGCCCGTCTGCAGCCCAATACACACATGAATACACACGGCTGCCCCTATAAGAGCCACTCGCCGCGGCTCGGACATACGGCGTCGTCTCTCTCCGGGACGCGGACATGGTAAGACCACCGCGTCCTCAACAACACACCACGGTAATACTACAAATTACTATTTCTTGTGCAAATATTTTTTTTTTATAAACTTAAAAAAAAACTTAAAAATGTTACTTGTTTAACGCAGATTATCCTAATTATTTTCAGTTAAATTTTTATTTCAGTTAATCCCGAACTACCGAATATATGTTTTAAAAAATGGTTCGAATTACTTTGTTTACAACTTTTTTCAAATATTCATTAACCATTAAACATAATTCTGAAAAATAACGTTTAACCGTTTAAAGAAATTAAATTGTTAAAATTGCTCAAAAGATCTTGCGTTTGAGATTTTGTTAATAAAATGCTTCAGGTTAGTTCCAATGATATTATACCTTAATTCATCTGAAACAGAGTTGGTATTTTTCTACAGAACATGCCACATATTTAATACAACATAGTCTCAAATGTATTTCAGTTCAATTAATTTTGTGTAATTAAAATATTTGTTTTTATATAGATGTAACAAAGAAAATGATTAATTAATCAAATACATTTAGCTGATAAATATTATGTCTAATGTATTTACCGATTAATATTATATATATATATATATATATATATATATATATATATATATATATATATATATATATATATATATATATAATACATTTGCTTATTGTATATTGTTTATAACAATTATTTGGGCTATAGTAGGTTGCAAAAAATCCTAAACAAATTAGTATTTGCAGGTCAATTTTAAATAGATTTTTGTCAATCGACGCCGGGCGAATTTAATCAGCACTGGGAGTAAAAGTGCTCGGTCACGGTAAAGCAGTCAGTGACATGCAGGTTAAAGCTGAATTACACTACAGATGTACACAGAGGAACATTAAGCAGACGGGTCAAGAAATATCATATAAAGCTGCACGCTTCATGATGCTTTCTGTCGCCCGCAGAGTCCGGAGTCTCCTTTTTCACCTTTTAATTAAATTAAATAAACCCAGAAGCCCTGTCGCTTCCATGAAGTTAAATTGAAACCCAGCAGCAAAAAATGCTGAGGTTAAAAATGTGAGTTACGCTTTTGAATGTATAAATACGGGCCCCAGTCTCCAATCGTTCTAAGAAAAATAAGAAACCTTTCTACGAAAGTATTCAGGAAGATTCTGACGCTCAATGTTTTTGTTTTTTTAATCACATTCATGTTTGTGCAAAATATTAGGTTATCATGTTTTCTTCAATTCCCAGCAAAGTTCTATGATATTATACTATTGAAATTAAACAACAGTAACTTTATTAAGAGAAATTTAAGAGGACTTAAAATACTGGGTGAATGAGGCCCTATATGCTTTGTGAACAATCTCTGCTTACATAAAAGGTTTAAATATGCTTATGTTACGGGTTGAGAATGTATAAAGCTGATACATTTTTTCCAGCACAGATCACAGATTGTTTGATTTTGAGCAAAAAATAGGTAATTCTATAAACAGAGAGTTGGAAAGCTGGGTAAAATGTTTTAACATATGCACGGCAGCACGGTTGTGTGTACTGGTTTGCTCCTGTAGCACAACTCTGGACCAATCAGATTTAGAGGAGCGGAGTTCGAATAGGGGTGCTTGACTTCACATTCTCACGAAAGTGTCTCATGAAAACAGCCAGACTCCGCGCCAGAGCTGCTGAGCCTGAATGCGGTTCTGCAGCCTTTAATTGAGGATTTGCATTTGAAAATGGAGCTGCTGAAGCACGGTAGGGGGACAACCAGGAGAATCGGGTACAGATTTGAGCCTAGAGTTTATTTGTCTATTTAACAAAATAATATAAAACCCCATAAACAGATCTTGAGTGTGAGCTGTGTAATGAGACAAACTTCTATGCAGACCTGGCACGGGTCATTTGGAACGCCAGGCTAGAGATAATAAATTAAAGAGAGCAGCAACTGAAATGTGCCAAGACGTGTACAACACTTTAATGTTGGGCGCCTGTGTGGACGTGTGTGTGCATGCACATAACTACACACACACACACACACACACACACTCAGTGTAAACAGCAGAGTTGAGGGAGAGTGTGTGATCCATCTGAAAAGTCCATAGCGCAAAGTGCAGCTATAGAGCAGGTTGCGTGTGGGTTTGATTTGTCAGTGCCTGCAGCAGATGTCAGGGCATGCGATTGAGTAAACTCTGCTGCTTCTGTGTTTGCATACTGGGCTTGTGTGTGTGTGCGTGCATACCCTGCCGTGTAGATCACTTGTGTGCATATCATTGTACTATATGAGTATTTAATTGCACGCTTGTTCACCTCGTTATATCAATGGTTCTCATCATGATTTGTATGTGTGTGTGTGGTCAGGGTTTAGAGGTATTTCTGAGGACCTGTAGTAGCAGAAAAGACAGAAAAACTTTTTGATTTTTGTGGCTTTTTGAAAACATTTTTGTAGGTGAGAGTCTTGTACGATTGTGTGTGCGGTGGTGGTGGGGTGCCACATAACAGTCACATTTTATTTCAGGAGCCAAAAGTGTGTATATAAAGTGTGTGAGTTCGACTATAAATTTAAATGTGCCATTAATTGCAAAAGCATGTTCATATCCCCTTAATCAGGCCTGTGTTACAGCATGTCATGTGTATAGAGGCGAGTAAAAAGCAGCACATACTGTGTATACAGGGAGAAAGAAGGACATGCTGGTGTTTGAGTGGGGCATAGTGTGAGTTCATTGTGTGTGTGTTCGTATTCCCAGACTCTGAGTGTGTAAGGCTGAGAGTGCAATCCAGCCCAGCTTAGGGGTGACAACACACTTCCTGATTTCGTTTTATTTAGAAAGTAAATGTGAAATGGCTCAGAACTGAACGAAAACACGGTAAAGAGCGTGACGGGACAGTCTAGCAGCATGAGATGTTTTCACTGCAAAATCGATTGAGAATTCTGCACAGCTTGGTAAAATGAGAGCAGCGGGGTTTCTGTAATGCATGCCAAGAGAGTGTGTGTCTGTGTGTGAGAGAGAGATTATAATAGTGTAGGTAGAGGAGCTGAAGATAGCATCAGTGAGCAACTCATGCAGTCTGTTGGTGAGGAAACTTTATGAAAAGTGAAAGAGAGGAAAACAGGAGAGTATTAAAGAACCAGGACAGAATATGGCCTTTTTAAGAAAGAGTGGACAAGCGTCACAGACGTTATTTTCCTTTTTCAGAATTAGAATCAGAATGAAGTTTAATGCCAACTACAGCACGCTGTCACAAGGAATTAGCTGTGGTGGTTGGTGCTTAGACATTAAGAGCAGAGAGATTTTTTAAAGGACATTTTTTAAAGATACTGATACAAATGGAAGAATATGGATATTACAGACATTTCTTTAAAGAGAGTAGGATATTCAGTAGTTATTCATAAATCTTATCCGTGATCAGAGATTGCCAAGTCATCACATGAATGAACCAGAATTAGAGAATGTTCAGTGAATCGTGGAATACAAACACCAACTGTACAATTTACATTTCTACAAAGCTCTCTTAGACCTCCAAAGTGCTTTTTAATTTAGGTGAGATTAGCTTATCATTTGTCAAAGCACAGCACACTGCCCACAGATTTCGCAAGAAAAGGAGAGTTACATGAATATGGAACAGTAATCTATTTCATTGCTTTATGTAAACCAAAAGGTTTAACTAGATGCATAATTCATGAAGAAATTGTGTGGTTAAAAAAGGAAAAACGTAGAAAGGAAAGAATAAAACGTTTAAAAAAACTCTTCTTTTTCTTCTTCTCCTCATCCCGCTGCAGGTTGGACGCAACTGCTTTAACACATATAATGACCTCACATGTACGCTATACCTGTGCCATTGGTGGGAGTTCATTGTAGTTTGCTTTAGTTTAAATGTGTATGTTTAAAGTAAATGTTTTGCTTGCCGAATCTTATTTTAGCAACTGCTGTGAATGTAGCTCAATCGTATTTTTCTGTTGACACGAAATATTTATTATGAAAATGGTTTGCGCAAAGTTAGGTAGCATAACAGCAGAGCTGGCCTTTGTGATCTGGAAGGTCGCTGTCTAAGTACCGACTGTTAAGGTACCACTTATAGTACACAGAGCCTACATTTGCTTGTGGTTCACTGTTTGCTGCCAGGTTCACAATGACAAATATTTTGTTCCATAGAGAGTGAAGTGTGAGAAACCGTCATACCACCTATTGTCCAGCAGGGGTCAGTAAAAAATCTAATCAAATTAAGCTCTGGCTCCTGCCCTGAGTGAAATGCAGTCTAATTGTAGTACACTGCCAAATATCACTATATAATTATAAAAATACTATATAATTAATATAATACAATTGTTTCGCAGTGTTCATAAATCCCATATTTAAACTTTGTGTCGCAATGTTTTCATTAGTAATATTATTGATGAACATCCTGTTGCATTTTGTGTGATATCATTTTTGATATGACCGATTTCCGTTTTATTTTTGTGATGAGGGAAATATTTTCAACAGCAAAAAATATTTTATAATTCAAAATTAGTCAATACCAGTCCATTTACAGCAACTTGAAGCGCTTGTCGCGCTGCTGTGTAGTGAGGGTTATTTTTATTGCAGTTGCGGTGTGTGACCGCTAGGTGTCGCTTCAGGCCTCAACAACGCCTGCTCCGGACATAAACACTATTCTATGTGTGTATAAACTTTAGGGGTTGGTTTCCTCAACATGAATTAAGTCTAGTCTTGGACTAAAGCAGTGTCAGGAGATTTACAATTTAAGACCAATTTCCCCAGTCTAGTCTCCCAGGACTAACTTTGACTTCTGTGGTAAATCTCCAGTGGTACTGCAACTTAGCCCTCGCTTACACTGTCAGTTAAATGTGACCCAATTCCGCTTTTTGCTCATATGACAGACAGGTCGACCTGTTCCATTACAGTGTAAACAGGAAAAAAAACGATGCATTCGATATTTTGAGATCGGTTTCAGGCCCGCTCATATGTGGGTAAATAAAACGATATGTGCCAATGCACTGTCAAGGGGCCAGCAGATCGGATTTTGAGGCATTAGTGTTTGTACGTTATTAAAAACCGCGACAATTTAGTACTTGCCGCGTTTAATGACGCTCACGTAATGTTTAACTCGATATGGGTCACAATTAAAAAAAACGGCAAACAGAAGGTCAAAAAATCGGATATAGGCAACAAATCAGAATTGGAGCATCAAGACCAAAAAGTGTAACCGAGGCCCAAGACTATTTAATTCATGTTCACAAGAAACCAGCCCTTTGAGCCAATTTCACAGTCGTGGATTATGTCTATTCTAGACCAATTTTGAGGTTTGTCGTTAATTCCATTGGTGTTGCAACTTAGTCCAAGTCTAGTTCTTAATCCATGAGGAAGAAATGAGCCTTGTAAGTCAAAGTTAGTCTAGGACTAGGCTTAATCCACGACTAGGAAAATGGCCTTAAAAGTATATGTACATTAAGTAAAGCATAATTATTTGTAAAATAGTGTGATCTTCAATGATCTATCAGCTTAAAATAAATTAACTCTTAAACATTCTTGTTGCAAATGATGTTGTGTTTATACAAATATGAATATTTGTTGAGCCTTTGTTCATTTATGCCTTTTGGTTTTTAATTGTTTGTCATAAGAGACACTGGGCCAGTTTCTTTCTAGTCCTGTTCTAGCATAAGTTTAGATCAACTTTGACTTTCAATGGTAACTTCCATTGAAATGCAAATTTAGTCCATGAAAGACTAGACTTAATCCATGTTCGTGAAACCAGCTAATAAGACATGCATTTCACACATATTTAATGGTTTTTCACTCTCTTTTACATAGTTATATGAATAAAATAAAATAAAAATAAACAAAGCTGGACTGTCATGACTATAACCTTTACTGATGTATGAATTCTTGTTACTGGTGGAATGAGAGTGAGAATCGTTATATTAACTCATCAAATTCATGTCAAGAAGGCTTTATGTGAAATAACCGATTTAGATAACTCTGATAACTCTTTACTAAAGCCCAAAATAGTCATTATGTTTACATTGCTTTTAGCAGAACCAGTGTGTCTAGATGTTTCAGAAGACATAAAGATTCCCCAACCCCTGTTTTTTACCAGTGCTTGGAATGATGAAACTAACATTCTTCTTTTTACAGACTTATTCCCACAATCTAAAAAATGAAACTTAATGCATCGGATCATCACCATTTATCATATAGGACAAAAATATGACAAGTTCTGGAATATTCGGCGAGAAGACGCCACACCAAACTCAGGAATCTGTAATGAAATGTATTGCCAGGTATGTTGTGCATACAAGAAATTTGCTTGGTGCTGGTGTTGAGGACACTCTCAAGCAAAAGAGATTTTTAAAAATCTGTTTAACGCAATATTATATTAATACAATAGAAGAATGTGGGCTAACGCTGTACAAATAAAAAATAATACAATAAAAAAACATTTTAAAAGAGGAGTAGGATATGCAGTAGTTCAACCAAGGAGACTATTCAGTTTAGATTACGCTATTTGGCAAAACAAGCTGTCTTTAGGTGGGCGCGATCAGTTTTGGAGGAAGCCCGGCTACTTGGGTCGTTGGTTCTCTATCTCTGAAGCCGCAGATCTAGCCAGAGACCAGGCAGAAGGCGGCGAGCCTGCCCCCGACCAAGACAGGGAGCCATGTGTGAGGGGAGGAGGCGGGTGAATCAACAGCTGTAATGGCAGACAAGAAGGCTAGTTTACTGCTTATATGCAGAACTGTGGAGTTGGCGCATTGACGGCTGACGCCATTAGGTCTCTTGTTTGAACTTCCGTGTTCACTTTCATTATTTGCAAAAGTTAACTCTGCAAGGAGAAAACAAAATTGAGAAAGCCATAAATGAATGCAGAATGCAGGAGTTCAAATAACCAATCAAGTATTTTTGAAACTACGCAATAGCGCAATGTTCACAGTATGATACCATATGAAGCCTGTTTCCGCTTAATGGATCGGTGGAGGAAGAGTCAGTTGTAGCTCCTTGATGACTCTGGCTGCAGTAGGAAGAAAGCTTTTGGGTTCATATGATGTAGGTTTTACTCTGACACTGCAACCTTCGCCAGAGGAGAGACTGAAAGAGTTGATTGTCCAGTGTTAGATCAAATACCAAGAGATTTGTCCATTTCTGAAGGTTTTTGTGCTCTCATTTTGCAAAAAGAACCTTAAATAAAATGAAAGCATTTGTTTGAGTTTTTGTGTTTTGGATAAAAAACATTTATCTCAAATAATATGTCATCTACAGTGCTTATTTTTCATGACAATACCTCTCCTCTTCTGGTAGTGAACCGGAATATAGAAACAGAACTCTTCAGTTATTGCGCAACTCGTAGTACTATCAGCTTCCAGCTCAGATGCAATGGTTGGCATTATACACATATTTTTCCAAATATCAAAGGGATGTAAAATCACAGTGGAGCTCACCAGCAGTCAGCAAGGTCGCTTTAGATCGACATGGAAATACAATAAGCTTCCACAGTTACCGTTTCACGGCTACCACCCAGCATTCTTCTCTGATACTACACACATCTTAACAACCAGGTGTGATTTAATTAGGCCACGCCTAAAGTTATAAATGAACAAAAAGTCCTGCTTTAAGCGGAAAGGGATGGTTTGTAATCAGGAACACATATCACAGTGCACCAAATGTGAGCTCTGCATTTGACCCATCCATGATGGAGCCGCGCCAGCTTCTGGCAAGTAAGTGCATGGGGACGGTATCTTGCCCACAACCACCTCAGCGGTATTTTTGGTAGTTCGATTTTGAACGATCAAGAAGCCCCGAAGACTACCAACTGCTCCCATTATGAGATAAAGAAATGCAAAAAAGAATGTAAGCAGTTGGTAGTGTAATGGTTCGGCGCTTGCTCCGTGATCTAGAAGGTCGCCAAGTCTGAGTCCCAGACTGCTAAAGGTAGCAGTGAGTACCAAGAGCAAGGTACCGCCCCCAGTTTCTCCCGGGGTTGCCTGTGTTAGCTGCCCACTGCTCTTTCACGATTAATAAATGCAAATCCCATTTGGTTGTGCTGTGCTGTGGTTTGTTCACATGACAAATAATCACCAAGTCTTTTTTCAGAGTTTACAACAACATGAAACATGAGAGTGTTCTATAAAATGTGAAAAATTCCCGGCGGCAGAGGAGAAACCACACTTTAAAAGTTGTTCGTAATAAAATGGCCATTTACATAACAACTGACACAGGTGAAAAAATCTGGGAACGTGTGTTTTTGTGAATAAAGCATGTGTCATAAGTAAAACTGCATTATTAAAAATCGTACCCCATACAAAAATTCCATGACATTTTGAATATGTGTGTTAAGCTAATTAGCAGTCTACCTGATTTATACAGTTTCATAATACATACAAGTGTTTTAATTTATGCATGTTTCATAAGCTTTCATTCTCTGCATAATTCAACTTCTCTGCAATAGTATAAATCGGATTAATTCAGCAGTCACAAATTGCTGAGGCGTTTGTAGGTTACAACAAGACAATCAAGTCTCCAAAACAAAGCACACATAACAGCTACAAAGTACTGTGTTATTTAGCATTTAGAGACTCCCATTGATTAAGTTGATGAACCCCAGCCAGGACGAAATCCCCCCTGACCGGCTAAACCAGACCTAAATCCTGATGTAAACAACATGTTGGCCATTGTTGTCCGTCCCTTGATCCTCCCTCCCCAACATTTCCATTTCTGTTTGTTTCAAGCCCCCTTTGGTCATTGCCTTTTCCTTTATTTCAATAGACTTCTCGCCTCCTGCCATGTCTACACTTTTTTTAGAATGAGACGCTTTGCAGAGCGCCCAGCTGGGAGTCTGTAGGGGGTGTATTAAATTCCTGGTGTAAAGTTTGTTCTTTTGCACGTGACTCCTTCCAATCATGGGGTCAACTCCCTAATCGTGATAGTCTACCAACCCTCTAGTTTATTAAAAGACTTAGCAAATGCAACCCCGGTTGGTCGACCAAAGGAAAGCCACTCTGAGCTCATAATAGGATGAATTGGTCGACATTGTGAACACAGCACACAGTGCACCACAAACCAAATGTGACTTCTGCATTTGACCCATCCTGCGGAGGAGCAGTGGGCAGCTGGCTGCAGCACCAAAGCTGTGCTGAGAAATACCTTGCTCATCACAACCTCAGTGGTTCTTACTTCTGGCTCCTGGACTTGAACCGCCACTTCCCATCATAGGCTTAACTCTCACTATTGGCGGTAGGGCTGAAACTATGATGCATTGCTAAAATTATCCACCATGACCCTTTAAAATATCGCAAATTCTGGAATTGTTTATGGTCCTTTAGAAAGTACCTTTTAACTAATAAAAATGTAAATTAAAATGTGTATAATATAAAACGAAAGGTATAGATTGTCAGTTGAGCATCACGAGCAAAGGAAATGGACAAACATGTTGTATTTGTTCACTTATTTAAACAAAAATGATCAAAACCTGTTATTAAATATTCAAGGCGGGCATTTTCATTAGATGGCCTTGAAACCTTTGGACGCCTAAACTGCACTCAAAGCTGATAAGGACGTGAATCTTCCTTGATTCGAAACATCATCAATGTAAAGAACAGTATTATAAAGATAAAATGCTTTGTTAATTGTTTAATGCTTTCCTGCCGTGGTGCTCTCCGCATGGCACGCTGGCTGTGATTACAGGGACAGCTTTATCATGAAGAACGTTGTATCAGGAGACATCACACCATTGCACTTGAGAGATTAACTTTGTTTTTTACTTTTATGTGCATGAACTGCATTTTCCTTTTGTGAGTAGGCTGCTTGTATTATTCAATTTAGTTTGATAATGGCTTATGTAAAGTTAGGAAAGAAGTTGGCTTCAGACATCAGAAGGTCACCTGTTCAAGACCAGGACAGCTAAACGTACCAGCTGAGGTATTCATGAGCAATGGTTTGATTTGGTTGTGGTGCGCTATGTGCTGAGTTCACAATCACAAATAATTACTCACTTAAAATATGTGTAAATATTTAGTATTTTTAAGTAAATATCGAAATAAATTCATCTGGAAGATCAACCATAACCTTTTCCACATTGTATTAATACGTTACAGTGTTTAATATTTTAAAAAGTATCAAATTGTAATTTAATTTGTGCAAATAACACAAACCATTCTCATTTTCAGTCACAGTGTGTTGTTTGTGCATATTTTGATTTGTGTGATTAAAGTCCATGATCAACCTAAAATGCTATTCCGGCGGACATTTTTACCAGTTGTAAACACTAAATAAATTTTGTGCAACTTTCTTTTTCAGTTTTTATTTTTTAGATACATCCATTTCAGTGATGCAATGATGCATTGTGGAAAAAAGGGCAAATATCTCTCATAATTATTTAAGCTACAGTTAATGATTAAGCGTTTAATCAACACTAAAACGATAATGATTAGTCAATAAACATACTAAAAACACTTTGGGATATTTCCATGTAGTTTTGTCTAATAGAATTTAGAAATTTTCTTTGCAACATATGGGTTTTTAGGTGTCACCAAGAATAAAATATTATTTTTAAAGATCTATCTTTTTAAAAGGTGGGTAATATTCCAGAGATGGGCTGATACCACTTTTTGTATGTCCTATAAAATGAAATACGAAGTTTATTATTTTTAACCAATTTGGCCTATAAAATGAGCTGCTTTTGCAGAGAAACCAGACGCTAATCCTCCACCACGCTTTCCAGAATAAACGATGTGAAAATCTTACAGGAAAAATGTAAATAACCGCAGAATTGCCAGGAGTAGAACATTGGTTGTTGTGGTTATTTATCAGCTAAAATATGGTTTGTGTCTGTAATAAAGGGGACATTTTGACCGAACTGGAGCGTTTTAGTGAGTAACGGCGCATGCACGTGTGTCACATCATTGTTATTACGTTCACATCGCGAAAAATGTCGAAAAATGTTTTTATGCATTTACTTCTGTTTTAGCGCACGGAACATCTCACAAATACTTCCACATACAGAGGGATCAGGTCTGGTTCCTGATCGCCGCCATCGAAAACGCTAGTGTCACTATACATAAGCCCGTTGAAATACAAGCCGAGCGTTTCTAGCGAGTAAAAATCAATTAAACGGATTCTAGAAAACTGCCTCGACCATTTTGTAATAGAATTATTTGAGTTATTGAACAATCGTTTAGCCTCTACTTAATGTGAAAAATAATTTCCCATGCATAACGCTATAACATTTACAGATCGCTCCATAGAACGGTTCGATAAAGCACCGACATACCCGATCCAGTCATTTGAGCGTTATCGGACCGATACTGATCCGCCATATCGCGATCGGCTACATTCTAGTAACATCATGATGCTACAGACCCCAATACCAATGGTAGTATTATTATTATTTTATAGTATTTTAGATTTTGAGATGAGCTGCAAACAAGTTCATTGATGCAAAGTTCAAAATGCGTCTAGTTTATTAATTGAATTTAAGCCAGTGATTGTTTGTTATTGTGAACACAGCACAGTGCACCACAACCAATGTGACCACATAATTTGACTCAACCACTTAAGGAGCAGTGGGCAGCGAGTGCTGTATCCTCGAGCAGATCCAATTGGTACCTGTCATGAGTACCTCCCAGGTGGTACCTTTACTGACCCTGGACTTGAACCGGTGACCTTCCCATCACGGGGCGAATCCCCTAAACATTACACTACAAAACTCCTCTGGGTTTTTAGGTGTCACCAAGACTAAAATATTATTTTTAAATATCTATCTTTTAAAGGGCTAGTATTATGATGCAAATGGCATTTTACCAATGGTAGTGTTATTATTTTTTTAAATATAATTTTATATTATTCTGAGGTGAGCTGCAAACCAGTTCATTGATGCAATAGCCCACCTAGTCATAACACTGCATTACAGCATTCTGTCATAAGTAGTTTTATGTCCCTGTATATATTATTTTTGAAGATTCTTGCAGCACATGGTGTCTTTTAGCACCAAAACCTAAAAATATTTTATCATTTTAAAACTAACTAATTGTGAATGTGTTATGACGCAAATGAGACAATACAAATTATATATATACAGTATATATATACATATATAGTTGAATCCACAATAATACTAGTCTAGTAAATGTCTCACCCACATAATATTCTGTTACAAACATTCTTTCATTAGTGGTATATTTTTAAACATTCTTAGCAGAACATTGTGTCTTCGGTGCATTTTAATTATTTTTAGATCATCATTTTGAATTTTACTTCCGAGATGGTATTAATATGAGCAAGTTGTATACTACAAATATGATTTATTTATTTTACTTTATTTAGTTGAGATACAAACTGATCCAGTGAGTACTTCACCTTGTCATAAGTCATAACACTGCATAGATAGATAGATAGATAGATAGATAGGAGCAGATAGATAGATAGATAGATAGATAGATAGATAGATAGATAGATAGATAGATAGATAGATTTATTCCTTAATATGTAGTATTATGTCCATAAAGATAATGTTATTTCTGAAGATTCTTTATGTAGAAAGTACATGGTATATATATATATATATTATTATATATATACATATATAATCATCATTTTCATAGTTTTACTAATTGTAGAGGTGGTATATTCAAATGTATTTTATTTTATATTGGCATAACACTGCATTACAGTATTCTCTCATGAGGAGACTGTCCACAAGTTTTAAGAGTGTGTTTATGGGAATTGTTGACCATTTTTCCAGAAGAGCTTTTGTGAGGTCAGCCACTGCTGCTGGACGAGAAGGCCTGGCTCGCAGTCTCTGCTGTAATTGATCACAAAGGTGTTCTCCGGGGTTGAGGTCAGGGCTCTGTGCAGGACAGTCAAGCTCCTCCACACCAAACTTGCTCATCATCCATGTCTTTATGTAGCTTGCTTTGTGCGCTGATGTGCAGTCGTGTTGGAACAAAAGTCTTCCCACAAAGTTGAGAGCGTGAAATTGTCCAAAGTCTCTTGGTGTGCCGAAGCATTAAGAGTTCCTTTCACTGGAATTAAGGAGCCAAACCTCTAAAAAAACCCAACAACTTTGGAACACTTGAATTCAGTGATTTGGAGGAGTGTCCCAGTACCTTTGGCAATATTGTGTAGATTGATATTTTATCAATTTATTAATAACTAGTATTATGTCCCTGCAGATCAGGGCCGTGCACAGACCTTTTGAGGGGCATGTGCTGAAACTGAAAAAAGGGCACCCCCAACCCCTCCACGAACCCCTCCACCACCAAAAAAATAACACACAATAATATTCTTATACTATATTTAATTAGTATTAATAACTTTTATACAGATAATATATAGATATAGAGGGTATCTTTAAAACTAATTACAACACCAACACCACTCTTCTGTGAGCCATGTGTTTGAAGATGTTCATGACCTCACTGTGATCCTCTGGGATGTCCCTCTCAATGGCTACAAGGAGAAGGTCGGAGAGTCTCTCCTCTGAGCAGAAATTTCTCATAATATATTTTACCTAGCTGACAAGAATCACTCGGTTGCTTTGTGTCAAACTCAAATGCAGTTACACCGCGGGTTTTTGACCAGCGAATGTGTGCCATTTGTCCATCATTAAAACGGCGACATCACATTACGTCAACATCACACCGGTGTGGTGATGCATTATATGAACCTTTCTAGACATACTAGTGTTTATTTCATAAAGACAACGTTGCACTTATTCAAACAACAAGATATTTTACCGTGACAAGACGAAGACGTTCATCTGCTTCTGCTCTATGACTCTGACTGATGTGCTGAGACGCAAGTTCGCGGCGCTCAGGGGGCGGAGTTGTGAAGTTTGACTGACGGTTTGAGCGGTTCGAAGAGACACGCTTTTTAATGCCTTTAACTGGCTAAATATTTGTTAAAAAGACAAACAGACGTAAAGGGTTACCAATAGCATTGATTTGTTTATTAAATGTATTTATTTATTGATTGATTTATTTTTTAAAAAAAATCTCCCCCACAAAAAGGGCACTTCCGAGTGTAATTACAAAAAGGGCAGGTTGAGCCCTACCTGTGCACGTGCCTGCTGCAGATAATATTATTTTTGAAGAATCTCTGCGGAACATTATTTTTAAAAGGTACAAACGTAATGGCAAAGGTGACGTAATGGCTCACCTTCGCCCAGCGTTGCATTACAGCATATAAACCAGAGCCAGGCGAGGGGAAATGGGGATGGCGTCTGTGGAGTCTGCGCACCTATTAAAGACAGATCATTCGCGAACAATCCGTGGCAAAGGTCGCGCAGGAGGAATAAAAGCAGGAAGGCGTGCGGCGTTAGGACCGTGTTGCGTCCCCGGTGCTGTAGGAGGGCGTGTGCCCGGTGCGAGAGAGAGAGAGAGGGGGAGAGAGAGAGAGAGAGAGAGAGAGTAGCAGCAGAGGCGGCCATAGAGGCTGACATTCGAGGACATCGACTCGCAGGAGGAGGAGGTAAGAGGCGGTGATGCCCCGATTTGCCTTCTGGTAGCTGAGCTGAGCTCGGACACAAATAAACCAAGCAGCGGAAGGTTTGCTTTAGAGCACGGGAAAAAAAAAAAAAAATCATCAAATCCCACCCCCCAAAAAACGGCAAGGTCTCGTTCTGTATCCGATTACAGGGAAGTGCCGAGAGGACCATGTCGGTGCTGGCTTTGCAAGAGTACGAATTCGAGAGACAGTTCAACGAGGACGAAGCCATCCGATGGATGCAGGAGAACTGGTACGTGGTGCAATTAAGAGCCACATCCGTAATGAATGAGGTCGTGTGCTGCTGAATCATTAAGACGAGAAGATATTAGATCAGTTAAGGATGGCCAGTGTAACAGATTAGGAAGCCTGAAATCGCTTGATGATGATAATGACGATGACGATGATGGGGGGTACGTAATGTGCTACAAAATACCCTCGATTTGAACGAGTACCCATGAAATAACATAACAGAACCAGAACATAGCACTAACGTCTGATCGTTCTTCCGAACCGGGCCGATTTACACCCATATTCCCATTCTGGGATGTGCTCCTCTGGCATGGAAGCATCGCTTTTCTTAATCAGATTCCACGTTTTCAAGGTGATGTTCGGCACGTCCTTAAAGGGGCACCAATAACAAGGAGTGTAACGGTATATCGATCTACACCGATACATCAGTACAGTCAACAGCTAGCATTGATCAGGCGACATATTGTGACGTCCCTCGCTAAACCGTCAGCTGGTTTCATCACAACGTTTATTATTAAGCACCGTAACACAGGCTACAGTGGGCCATAGCTGTGGAATAAAAATGGCAGATTTATATTTTTTGTTGCATTTTTGGCATTTTATATGAATGGAAGTGATTGTGTTGAATCAGCATATGATATTGTCTATCATAGCAGACATAGCATAGCGAATCTTTGTCCATTGCATAGACATAAAAGGGAATTGTGGTGAAACTTGTGATGTACGCTGCTACCAAAACCCCCAAAGTGTGCTACCAAATAGGCACACTTTTTGAAGAGGAACAATAACCGACATCATGCTTGTAAAGGAGGACATTATGTGATGCAAAAATGCAAAATGTGTGATGTTATGCACTTTTCACTGTTGAAAACCAATAGCAGCATCACAGTAGATCAGACAGGTGTGTCCCTTTTCCTGTGTGGTGCAGTTTGTGTTTAAGCCGTCAGTCATATGAAGGTCCAGTGTTTAAGTGCTCTCCTCATCTGTCCATCCTTGTCTGTACCCCTCGTAACCGCTCCACACCCAATTAAAATGAGTAGCGATGAGGCACCAGATATACTCAAAAACCTAAAGACACATTCAAACATTATCTCACATTCAAATACCTGTCACGTGTCCTTCAGAGGGTCGAGAAGTGAGTATTGTCCAAAAGTGTGCCCTGGTCTTACCACAGTTAAATGAAATTCAGACTATATTGAGGATTGTAAGAGTAGCAGTGGGTGAGCAGACAGAACGTGCTGTTTTGTTCAGAATAGTACTTTTCATTAAGGCCTTCCATAAAAGGCCTTTATGAAAATAGACTTGGGCTTTCTCTTTGTAATATTTCTTTATTATATGCTGGTGGCCTTGTGGTAGGATAGTTGCCTTCAAACCTGGAGGTCATGTTTGCCAATTCCCAGTTCATGTCAATCGAAAATGTTAATAACAAACCTGGTTTAACGTGTCCAGGTTCTGTACATGACCAAACTACATATTTTCTCATCAGGATCTACTCCTGGTCTTAAACACTCATTTAAATGCAAAGTCAACCTCAAACATGCCTCTGGTTGTTAAAATCTTTACATTCCTATATATCAATTCTTAGTGAGGTCAATATTGTGCAGTATTATGGTGTGGGTGTGAATGTGTTAAACGACTGATAAGGGTCTAAAAAAAGAATAATCCTAATCTCAACCCTAACTGGCATTTTAAAGGAATGTGGGAGAATGGGACGCAGCCCACATGCTGAATGTAGATAGTTTATGTGAGATTAAGTCTCTCCTCGTCAAAAAGTAAACAAAACCTGGCTGAAAAATGTATCCTGGTGGCTCTCAAATCTGTTTTATGACAGACATTAGAATATTTACTACATCATTAACACATTCTGATATGAACTGATTAAGTAAAGCATATAATGTCTGTCATAAATTCGCATTTGGAACCACCAGGAAAGAATTTCCAGTCAGTTTTTTGGTCAGAGTAATAGAAAACATTTTGCTAGTGGCTCCAAAAGAGAATTTACGACAGACATTAGAGAAATGAACACTTTTTCGACAGACGAGGCGCCGTTTCTCCACCCTCATCTGCCCCTTTTCACTCGCCGCCCAAACGCTTACATAAACTAAACTTATCAAATCATTCAATCGATACACCCTTCTAAAACATCCTGACATATCAGCTCTATCGCCGACGTCGTTCCGACTCATTTAGCGACTCTTATCGAAAGGCGGGACGCAGTGATGGCGAATTTCCTCCTCGCTGGTCTTTATGGTTGTGATATTTATTTATTCCTTCTTAAATTTGACGAGGTTATTGTCTCTCTTTTTTTTTGCTCCCGCGTGGAGATGGCGCGAGGCGGGGCTAGAAAGGCGGCAGCGGCCGTCCAATCAGAGTCATCTTCTGATGTCTGCTGACAGGCCGATAGCCAATCGCGTTGCGCTGTTCCTGTGTCGACCTCGCCGGGTTGCGTCACGTCGAGCAGCGCACAGCCCCGAGTAGCGCCTCAGTCAGGACGTTTACTCCCCTTCCCTGCAAAACTATATCATTTACAACATGTTTTTACTTCAGATATACTTGTTATATTATTACAGGATTCGTAATAAAATTCATATATTTGTAGATGTATATAATTATAGATTCAGCATTCTTGGTTTGCCACATACATAGTTATACAAGTAAAACGTAGTGAAATGTACCCTGAACAATACTACTACTACTACTACTACTACTACTACTACTAATAATAATAATAATAACAACAGAATTTAGAAATTAGACACTTACAGGTCAGAGGCAGTTTCTTTAATTAGGCAATTCTCAGGAATTGCCTGGGGCATTGAACCTACAGTAAGCATATTCTGTTCTGTCAAGTTCTGACGAGCATTTTTACGTTACCAGTGGTTGGACGTGGAGATCAAACTGAACAAATTTTTTCGGGGAGATCATTGTGACCATTGTTTTTAGGCACATTATTAGTGGCTGTGTGCTATAGCTTCACCCTTACTATTCTGTCTTCATTTGGAGAAAAGTTATATGCTGACAGGTGCCATATGTTTTTTTTTAATTTAAATAATAGCATTTCAGAACCAAAATTGAGTTTATTGCCAAAGCGTTCTAAGGCACGGTAGCAGAGTGGTTAGCGCTATAGCCTCACAGCAAGAACGTCTTCGATTCAATCCCTGGGTCAGCCGTGGGTTCTTTCTTTGTGGAGTTTGTGTGCTCTCCCCGTGTTGGCTCTGTTTTTCTGCCACATTCCAAAACGCATGTCTTACAGGTTGATTGGTGGCTCTAAATGATTTCAAATGATTGAAATGGCAACACATTAAAGATCATATATGGTAAGATGTTGGGTTCAAATCCTACCTCCAGTATTACCACAGTTGGGTTGTTCAGCAAGACCCTTAACCCCAAGTTGCTCCAGGAAGACCGTTCCTGTAATTAAGACATGGAAGTCACTCTGAATAAGAGTGTCTGCTAAATGTCATAAATGGAAATGTTATGTAAATACATACTAGATAATATATTTAAATAAAATATATAAAAGTGAGTAAATAAGTCACAGAATTTGCATGAATCCACAGGATGATTACAGGATGACATGAATAAGATAAGTTGACAAGGAGCCTTTGGAACACCCTATAGAAGCCTCAGATTAATAACAAATACATACAGATTAAAAGATTACATTAAAATGAATAAAAGGGAATATTGCACATAGGTATAACATTGAATATTGCCTATAGGAATAAAAGGGAATGTGAAGGGAATGTACCAGTAGGTGAACATGGGTGGAATGGATTGTAATGACTAAAAACATGTACAGTAGGGATGCAGCAGTACAGTATTGTGATTTTTGGGCCATGGTATCGGTAGGTTTTGGTACATTAATGTTATCTTAGCTCTAACATCCAGTAGGATCTTTTCTTTTCTAGCTGAAACAATTATTTGAATAACTCAAATAATTTGTTCACAAAAAATGGTCGATGCAATTGTTCTATAATGGAAGCTTCGTTTAATTCATTTCACTCACTAGAGCACGCTCCGCTTGTGTTTCACACGGACACTTATTAGTGACACACAACGTTTTCTGTAGCACAATCAAGGCAAGACCTCATTTGTGAGATATTCCGTGCACAAAAACAGAAGTAATTCCGTATTTTCGCAGTGTAAACATGCATTGGTTGTGAGCGCGCTCAAGCGCCATTACTCGCTAAAATGCTACATCCGTTGCTTTATTGTGATGTGGCTTCGAATAGCCCGCAAGGGATTGTGGGAAGTATAGCTCTCTCCCAGAAACGCCAAAAGCAGCTAATTTTATAGGCCAAAATGAGTCCAGATTGCTTCAAAATGACCCAAAACTTGTAGTTTTAAAAGTAGTTTTAAAATTGCACTCTTTTTGGCCTATAAAAATAAGTTGCTTTTGGCGTTTCTGGGAGAGAACTTCATTTTCCGCAATCCCGCGCTGCTACAGAAATCCGTCAAATCCGTGGGCGGGAATCTGTCATAGCGACGGATAACTTTAATCCCTGAGAATGTGTGCACAATGACCATGTTTTAAAAATGATAGTTTAATGTCGGGCGTACCTAACTATCGCGGTTCACCTGGGTGTACCGAACTGAACAGGATGTACTGAGCGGTTCTGTAAAATACTGAAAACCGTTGCACCCCTAATGTACAGTATATCCCAGAAGAGTTTGCAGTATGAGAAGCATGACATAATGATAGAGATCTTGCAAAAACACAGTACATAGGTGAAAGTCTTAACTCCCATCAGAATGGGAGCTAAGGTAGTGCTTCTTCTTCAGAAAAAGTAAACATGCAGATGACTGCCACTGTATGGTATTTGGACATTCACACACATGGAATTGTCACTGAAAACTTGAATATACAGTATAAAAACAGTTAATACATAATCCGTGATACTATTTACTTACAGTGTTTCCTTAACTCGTAATACATTTACACATAGATATAATAGTTTCTCAATGCTCCAAACTAAACTTCATCGTGTTGTAATATAGTTTTAATGTATTATAGCCTTTGTATATGCCTTTTTATGGTATCAGGATGTGGTTAGAGAAACCTTTTTTACATACTCACACATCCAGATACCGTCCCGTATTCAAATGTGTCACACTTATCCTTTGGAGTGTCTAGAAGTGAGTAACGTCCTGATGTATGAGCTAATAATACCAGAAAGGAAATTCACAAATAGGAAAGGTAGAAAACCCCTCCATAGTGTCAGTGTCATGTAGCATATAAAGTGTTCTACAATTAGGATTTTAAGTGCAGCATTATGAGAGCAGACACAATCTGCCTTTTTGCTTTAGTCTCAAAAGAACGTGAATAATGAACAAAACCATGTTGTGGCTGAAATTGTACTTTATATGTATCTTTAGATAAGTACATTTGGACATGGAATAGAATAGAAACAGACTGCAAACTGAATTCGGCTGAGAAAAATAGGTTACACAGTTCAGAGCGACATTGGCTCTGAAGACTTTCATTTCTGTTAGCATCTTTGCTTGATACTGGCACTGTCCTTACACTACAGTAGACCCCACTGGATGTCTGGACTCAAATCTTGGTCACAAACTGACTGCTGGGTCTCATAAGGGTGGTAAGATAGTCTGCATCCGAATATGACTGTATTCTGTACCTCCAGCCCAGTCGTCACTGAGACTCTCAACTGGGTATTCAAGCCCAGCTTGCACCAAGGAAACAATACCTGTCATTAGAACTGACAAACCCAGTTAGGCATGTACAGCTTATGTATGTGACAGAACGACATCAGGAAATGCTCCTGAACAGGATCTGACTGGTCTTAGCTATTTAAGGAACTCTGACTAAAATTTTTTTGCATATTTGTTGTTAGCAAAGTGTAACAAACGTTATCCCTGAAAGTGTTACATTCTGGGAACTGCTCACTAATGGTGAGAGCTGCCAGATTTCTTGATTCTATCTCCAAAAATTATTACCATGTGCTGACTCACGGCTCAAAATGATATATTTAGCCAGTGTTGGTATGTAGGTCTTACGTTTTCAACCAGTATTTTGCATGGGCTCTTTGGGATGTCACTTTAGGACTTTTCGTAGTATTTTTGTCATAATAATCTTAATACAAAGATAGTGGAAAGGCAGATGATATCTGATATATAACTTATATTCCTCTCAACACTTGCTTATCTGTAAGCAGTTATGAGAGCTGAATGCCTTTGAGTTGTCAAATGGAAAATAGCAGTTTTTAGCAGTTCTCATGCTTGGTTTTCTTATGAGGTGGAGGTGAGAGAGTGGACAAAAGCCATTCATGGTGGTCATTTTATTGTTGTTTTTTTTTTGGGCAGTTTGATGCTGAACAAATTTAAAAGCACAAGCTGGTTTTAAGCTGGTTTCCCAAGACGGTTTGTCAACAAAATCATTTTTGGAACAAATTAAACTGATAACCTTGTGAAATTGGCCAGACTGTAGGACAGGAGAGATGTTCTCATCAGTAAAGCTTTCACAACCATTTTAAGACAGACTTCATCATGATATTTGACTGTTTACACTATCGATCTCTTCCAGTTATCAGATGACACGTCAAACAAAGGTCCATGCATAATTTATGCCAAGCAAACAAATAACCTGAACCTTGGGATATTAGTGATGCACTTAAATGATGTCATCATAAGTGAGGTTATACTGAGTGACAGGAGTGTCTGTCAAATATTAGATGTGCTCATTAGTTTTGAAATATCAGGCTGGTCTCTTGGGCCTTGCTGACAGTTTCAAGGTGAAAGTTACCTATATATTCTGTCGTATAGCCTGCAGAACACATTATCTATGCTCAGCAGAATGTCTGCGGTGTGTGGGCTCTTGTACCCGTGTACGTTGATGACTATGAGGACAAAAAACTGTGCTGTAAGACATTTTTTCCTTTTTCGCTCAGGTTTCAAGATGAAAACAGATTGCATTGTTTTCCACAGAGAAAACTGTCAGTGTTGGTGCTGTACTGATGATGTAATGTCTTAGCAATCTCTCTACCTTTTAACAGAGCATTAGCCAAAGATTTCACTTCCCAAAAGTCGTGACCTTTTGCTGTTAAATAACCTCAGCATCTCACCCTTTTTTCTCTAGAAGTTTGACCTTTAATCCGTCACGTTGCGACTCACTCCACTGCCTTTCGCTTTTGGAAGCCTTCAGGAAGACGGTCCATCTGACCACATCATGCACAGATTAAAGTTCATGTTGGTTTGATGGCGTGTCATTTTTAATATTGTCCTGTCCTTCGACCAAAGAGCAAAGCCGCTGTCCACCACTTTAGTCTGTGTTTGCTGAGCCCAAATAAGTTGTTCACAGGTACTATGAGGGCAACGGCACAATCCCAAACATTTCTCAGGACTTGTATGTTAAGTAACGGATCTAAAAGCTCATTTCTTTTTATTCACCTGTCTATTAATACTCCAACCCTTTAAGCCATTTAGTAGCTGGAACTACTATCTCATCTCAAGTAATCCAGAGGGAGGGAAAAGTGTTAGACATTTACAACTCATTAAAATATTATGTCATTGCAGGGGCATAAAGGTCAGTGCAAAACTACTGATAATGGATTTATCTTCGTTTTTTTTGTCAGTCGAATCTCTCTTGACCGACACTGTGACAAGCTCCCGGTCGGTGCGGTTTGCTCAAAGTGAATTAGTCTCAGATGGGCGGCTGCAGGTCAGTCTCTAATCTGGGTGTATTTATATCCTGTCCTCAGCCAACAACGCAGACCAAAAGTTTCTGTAACAAGCTGTGCCTTGAGAATAAAGCAGTTCATCTCCCTGTTTCTGGGCTGACCAGACAGCTGGGAGAAAGCGGTTAGCATTCAGCAGAGCCTTGTTGGATAGGCTTAGCTTTGCTATAGCGAGGCCTGAGCAAGTAATCAAAAATGAATCGCAACTGACATTCAGAACCATTCATCGATGTCATTTCGAGTGTTTATGAAGTTCATTTAAAAATCTGTTAATACATTCCCCACTGTGTGTTCATGTGTCGTCCCCTTTAAAATCATACCAGTGTGTGTGTTGTCAGATGACTTCGGCCCCCGTCTAGTTTGCATTTACATCAGTGTGTGTTTCCTTCTTATATTTTCAAACCACAAAGATATGTCCTCTTTCATTATAAGTAAAATCCCAGCTTTAACAGTTGAGCACATTTACAATACAAAACTTAAAAAATGAATTATAAGATTG
Organism: Distichodus sexfasciatus; assembly: GCA_032718565.1. NCBI lineage: Eukaryota > Metazoa > Chordata > Actinopteri > Characiformes > Distichodontidae > Distichodus > Distichodus sexfasciatus. Next base: position 224,946 of record JAVGVS010000379.1, on the reverse strand, counting down.
ATTTCTAGGTCATATCACCCAGCCTTAGCGGTAGCCACCCAGTGAGTCCTGCACGGTCAGAGTTATATAACAAGGTCCGATCGTTGTCACTCGTTGCCCCGCCCTTGAGGTGGAAACGTCTTTGAATAGCACTGTCACGCCTAACAGAGTAAAATATCATAAAATATTAAGTCATTTTGTCACAAGCGATAAATGGAGGGTATTTTATCCTGTCTAAAGCTTGTTTTATGAAAAATTAACACTGATTAAATCCAGACTGTTACTAATCAAATGCTGCTCTGCCTCTTAAATGAAATGTAACCTCTAGCCACAGTAACATCCTCTACAGAGCAATTCTGTCAACTGATAAAACTTTACTGTAAATGAACTGTTTACATTTCTCTGGTCAAATTCTATTTTAAGTCAGTACTTCATGACTGATCTCGTCCTAATCTTGTGTATAAAAACATTTCAAACCCTCAACCAAGATTGAACCGTCAATGACCAGCAAATGACCATCACGAATCAGAATAAAATTTAGGGCAGGGCAAGACGACCTCAAATCAATACCACGGTTACCTGATCATTTTACGTTGTTTAGTGATTAATAAATACCTTTTTTACAGTTTTATTACAGTATAATATTTCACTGACAGGGATTGTACATTTTTAAATGATTGGAGGAAACTGTTAGTGGCAGACTGGATGTGGCGGAGTCACGGTACAACACACGGTAGTAGTATTTATTTATTTAGGTGAGTGATTATTTGTCATTGTGAACACAGCACACAGTGCACCACAATCAAACGTGAGCTCTGTATTTGACCCATCCATGACGGAACAGTGGGCAGCTGTACACGCAGTACCCGGAGAGCAGTGCTTGTGGACGGTACCTTGCTCATGAGTATCTCAGTGGTACCTTTACCGGTCCTGGACTTGAACTGGCGACCCTCCGATCACGAGGCCAACTCCCTAATCGCTACACTACCATCTGCCCGCTTGTGTTTTTATGGGGACAGTAAAATGAACACATACTGGGTGTATCAAAAGAATTTACACTGCCCTCCAAACGTTTGGAAACGCCCCCGGCAAAGTGGGGTTTTGGACAATATTGCCATGAATCCTTTTTAATTTATGGTAATGTTGCACGGATAAGGGACAACACAAACTAGGAAAACATATTTTATTGCATAAACAGTTTATTAAACAGTTTATACATAGAAAATACTTCAATTTTGGATTCATCAAAATATCCACCATTAGCAACTATTACAGCTCTGCATAATCTGGGCGTCCGAGCTGTCGATGAACCAATCAATTGTTGAAGCTATTAAGGTGTGCTGACCCAAAAATCTCTTCAAAAGCTGGGCCAAGTGTAAACCAGTGACCAGACATCACAGCTGGCAAAGGGGCATGTCTGACTTTGACATGTATATATTGCCATTATTATGTAATCAAAATAAAAATGATTATTGCTGGTATCCAAAGATAATGTCAAGTTACTTTAATGTATTTGCACCAAAAAATGATGAGGATTTATGCTGATATCGCCCAAAACCCCACTTTGCCAGGGGCGTTTCCAAACTTTTGGAGGGCAGTATACATCAAAATAATTGACATGAGCGGGATTATGACGATTAGAGTTTCTATATATCAGTTTTGATTTATTTAACATCTGCCCAGCCCTATTAAAATATCTGCAGGTCTGTGCTGTTCTCCCGAGCGAGCAGTTGTCTTTTTTCTTGCGTGTCTACTCGGTTGAGTTTGATGTGTGGAGATGGAGATGTGCTAAAGCGGTAACCGCTGGGCACTGCCATTTCACTGCACCACATCACAGAATATCTTATCAACCTCACTCTACTCACACACACACACACACATTTATCCCCAAGACTTATATCTTTCAGCACATGACCACTCTTATAAACACTGCACGAATTATATCAGATCTCAGGACAGGGCTTGGCGATATAACCTTCATTCAATGTCGCAATTAATAGGACATTTTACCTTGATTATGATTAATTAACAATTATTTTATTTTATTAGTTTTTGTTGCCTTCATAAATAAATGATGAGGTTTGTACTATTAATATTTTTACTTTTAAATCTGGGATATTTTGCAGTAATTATTAAAAATAGCAAATTATTTTTGTGATTTTTAAAACTGATGGAAACACAGATATAATGGCAGACGGGATGTGGTGGAGTGACCACATAGACACACGCACGCACACACTAGTCTGTGTTTTTAAAAAGACGGGACATAAACACACACTGGAGAAAGTATTAAGAGAATTTCAAAAATAACTAAGAGTCGACTGATTATCGGGGGCCAATATTACGCATTTTGCAGATTACCGGTATCGGTGATGCTGCTGTGACTCCACTGCCGTCTATTCTCTCTGTGCCGTTTGCTCTCGACTCTCGCTGCTTTATTTAATCTCCTGCCCACGACAGTCTCTGATTGACTGTATGTCACACGAGTAGTATACAATCAGCGCTGAAGCCTTTTGGTCACTCACACCGCGCTCACACACACGAGCGCAGCAAGAAGCTCTGAGAAGGAGAAGAGGATGCAGGAGAGTTTTAGCTGAACTTGTTGTTTGTAAAATTCTAAATGTTGACAGATTTTCTTTCTTTTTTTCATGTTGGTTCCAAGTATCGGTCCTCGGCCCCGTTGCCTAGCAAAATCGGTATCGATATCGGCCCTGAAAACATTGGTCGAGCTCCAGAAATAACCAACACAGGCACGATTACGTTGAGGTTCTAAATGTTGTTCTGAATGGTTTCGGTTCATTTCTGATGAATTGCCCGGCACCCTCTCAAGGTCAGTTCGGATAATGTTCGGTCACGTCGTGCTGTATAATGCAAAATTGAGAATATAGAGTTTGCAAAAAAAAAAAAACTGTGTGTGTGTTTCCAGGTTGCTTGAAAGCAGAAAAGCTCTGTTGGTTTTTCTCGGCTGCTGATTCTAGCTCATCTGTGCTCGGCTCTGCTCTCTCTTTTCCCCTCGGTTGTGCTGCGTTCAGTAAAATCCCGCCGGCTGTTCGGGTCTGCCGGAGCAGATTCTGCTAACATTGCTGGTCTCAAACTGCAATTAGACTGCAGATTTTTTCCCTCCGCTGTTTGTTTGCTCTCTAAATTACCTGAGGTGCGCTTTGAGTGCAAAGCAGCTTTGCGCAGACGACCGCGCTGCCGTTAATCACCGTCTGCCGCAGGTCTGCCTCACGCAGCTGGAGCAGGCGAGATGGAGAAGGGGAGGAAAAGGACAAAAAACTTGAGAGTCTTGCAGTTTATAGAACCAGATTTAAACTGTGCCTGCAGCTCTCCCACCTCCATGCTACTCTTTATGAAAATGAAGTATATTTTAGTGTGCTTTAAGTATATTTCTTCTTAAGTTAATATTTACACTAAAGTATATATTAACTTGAAGTATATATTAAAGTATAAAGTATACACTCTAAACTTTTACTCAAGGATTTACTTTCATAAACAATTTTACAGTGGGTTAAAGTATATGTGACCCTCCACGGCAAAACCAGTCGCTTGTCACGACGGAGGTTTCCGAGAAAAATGAGCGTTTATGTTGCGTGGGGTAACATTTTGGATTTTTGGTTTTTAGTGTTTTGAAACAGTGGAAGGTCTATACTGTACTGTTGTGAATAAATTTGGCTGAAAAACTTACCCTTTCCATCCTAAAAACGTCACTTTCTTGAGGTGAGGAATTCAATTCCAGCAGAATGTTAAAAGTTTCTGTTTTGACCGCTCTACTTCAATATTTACGGTAAATCCACTGGTTGACTAGCGTGAAGATATTTCTCCGGAATCCATCTTCGTCTCCCGAGTTCAGTTAACCTAACGCAGGTAGGCTATCCGTGTGGCTGTGAATGCAGCGTAGGCTACCGTAAATGCAAACGTAGCCGCGACCGCACCGAGCGTCTGTGAGTGCTACGGCGATAGTCAACTTCGACGGCAGATTTCTCCGTTTCTCACTTGGCGTGACAGGAGAAACCCGACTCCTTTGAATGTTGATATCTCAGTCGTATGTCGTCCGATTCATTCAATATAGGTATCGTTTTGAAGCTTGATTTATGCCCTTTCATCAAAACATATTTTGAAAATTTGCGACAAGCGACTGGTTTTGCAGTGGAGGGTCACATATAACTAGAAGTGAATTTAAGTAAGTGATTGTCAACACACCACAGCACAGCACACAGTGCACCACAGCGCAATGTGACCTCTGCCTTTGACCAGTCCATGAAGATGCAGCGCCCAGGGAGCAGGGCTTGGAGACAGTACCTTGTTCATGAGTACGTTAATTAAGCACTGTACCTTGATAATGATTAATGAACAATTATTCAGTTTACTGACAAGGTTTGTACTGTAAATATGCACAACTATTAAAGCTATTAAAGCTGAGGTATTTTTGTAAAGAAAGAGAATATATTCGTATCTATTTAATTTTGAAACAATTGAAGGAATACGCACTGGGGAGACAGTAAAAAAAAATATTGAAATTGAAATAATTGTCACAGACGACAACATCGATTAGAGGTTCTGAATCTATCGATTAATTTCTTAATATTAATATTAATCTTGTAAAACACCAAGCAAACATTTTTCAGCCACATATGATTTCTATTGAATAATCTGTTCACAAGGACAATATGAGTATATTTCTGGATTTGTGAACTGGAGAATATCAACCCCTCGTTGGATTTCCATTCTTACGATTTAGGTTGAGGAGGTTTGATGAGATTTTCTCTGACACTCACGAGAGTCCTTCAGGCCTGGAAAACTCTCGCGAACGTCAGAGAAAATCTCAGAGGCAGTTGCAGCAAAGTGTGAAATCCACCCACGAGGGAGGGGAATCTCCTGGGAGAGGAATCTAAAAGAGCAGAGCTCCGCTGCGGTCCAGCTGTATGAAGCTGATCTTCATTGGTCTGGACTTACAGCTTGGCCATACCACATTAAATCAATATCATGATTAATTCAACATGTCATCACAATTACGATTAATGAACAAGTATTTTGGTTTGTGCTGTAAATATGCCCAATTATTAAATACAGGATTTCTTTGTAATGAAAGAGTGCATATCTTTGTGATAGAATTATTATATGTTAAAATAATTGTCATGGACAAGGTAACATCCATTAGAGCTTCTGAATGTCAGTTTTGATTAATTTACATTTAATTAATAACTAATATGACCTCAGTGAAACGTTTTAAGTCGATTACGATTAATGAACTTACAGAATAATTGGATAACAAAAAAATTAATTGAAAATGTATGTTTATTTGCCATCAGAACTTCGAAAATAATCAAAATAATTGTCAAGAGTAAGATTATGTTGATTAGAGATTAAATGTCGATTAAATTTTGATTAATTACCCAACCCTGCCTGGGCACTGTGAGTCAAAAAAGAGGAGCTTTCTACCTTTGGCCAGAACTTTGGCAAATGTTGATCAATTTTCAAAATTCATTCGGTATTAAATTTGCAGATCTTCACTGATGATGTGATCAATGAAAACTGATAATTGGTTTTGAATTTGATCACAAATGGGCATTTTATTGTTCACTGTTTAAGTTGCCTTGCATTATAACGTTGCTATGAAATTACATAATAATATTGTTGCTTGTGATCGTCATTTCAACAGAATAATAATTACTTTGAGCAGATTTAGTTCTAACCCTAACTCATGCTAACAGTGAAGGTTTAAAATCAACATTTGCAGTAGTAATGGATCCTTTTTTGACTCTTTTAAAGTTTTCATTTAAAATGTGTTCGCTCCACCGCCCCGTTTTAACAAAGAACAATGTTGGGAGGCGTCAAAGGCGGAGGAAGCTGCTGGAGAATGGCCTCGCTGTTCCTAAACCGAAGTGAGATCAATGGGCCTCATTCACCAATCTTTTGCTTTTTCTTAAATTACTTCTTAAAAATGTTAAACTTTCAAATAGTACACATTTTAATAGCATCATATTATGATATATCAACTGCAGAATTGAAAACTTTATCAGCTAATGTTTTACACAAACATACACGCAATAAAATTTGCGCTCTCTTTATCATTTGTAGATTCTCTTCTTACTTTATATAATTCAACATTGGTGAACATCATAATCTTTAGAAACGGCATAAGTGTGTTTCGAGAACAAATTCTTTTATGAGAAGGGTTGATGAATGAGGCTCATTGTTCTCTCAACAAAATCAGTAGGCAGAGAGAGAAAAAGAGGTTTGTCTGCATACGCGTTGGGAACAAACCGCACCAGTTCCAGTAAACACGACCTTCTGTGCTACTTATTCTATAGTCTGACGTCGGAAACTCAATTTATCGATCAGGTCCTTTTTCAAGTTGTCCTCTCTCCTTCGCTCGCACAAACACACACATCGCACACACTCGATTGCGGCAGAACAAAAGAGCCCCAGGGGCTTGTGCATCTCTCGCTGACACACTCCAGTTCTTGGAAAGAGAGCACAGCAAGTTGTTCAGCATTGAGGACTTTGGCACAAATCCACATCGCTGATTTTGATGGCATAATTCCTGATCTCGTCATGGCAGGGACCTCGAGACCGTCAACCTCGTCGTTCAGCATTAACGGCTGGCGATCTTTCAGCGGATAGCGTTTCCCCAAGGGCTGGGCACTTAATCAAGAACGTATCAAAATCGACATTCCGAACCTATAACTAACGTAATGTTGGCCATGTCGGTTAGGCTGACGACTAGGGTGTTGAAATTAATCACATAAACCACAGACATGGACAGTGTTGCATCGATGCAGTGGCAGGCTATAATAGATTATATTGGGGTTTTCAACCCGTGGTACATGGCCCCCTGGTGGTCCGGAGTGGAAATGCCCGTGGTCCATGACATGCAATCCAGTTTCACTACTGAAATCACTTTTTAAAATGTATCTTCAAAACGTTTTCCAATGATTTCAGCATCTTTATGAATACTGAATTTAATGCAGATGTCTAAAAAATAATTTAAAAAAAATGCAATGTAGAAAAATTGATGGGATGCATCGAGCAATTGTCTGAAATTAAATCATTGACATGATAATTGCAATCGAATTGAATCACAAAACCAGTCATGGTTCACATCTCTAGTGGCAACCTTGTTGCTTGTTGCTTAGACCATCTTCCAGCACAAATTCTGCTAATACTTTCATGTGTTGCCCCCTTAACAAATATACTAGTGCGTTTGGTAATTCAAAAAATTAATCGTGATCAAGGTAAAATGTTCAGTAATGGGTCTGGCGGCTGCCCTGTGATCGGAGGTCGCCAGTTCGAATCCCAGGATCGGTAAAGGTATCACTGAGGTACTTATGAGCAAGGTAGCGTCCTCAAGCACTTCTCCCCGGCCGCTGCCCATGTTAGCTGCCCACTGCTCCTTCAGGGATGCGTCAAATGCAGAGGTCACATTTCGTTGTGTTCACAATGACAAATAATCACTCGCTTTCAATTAATTGTGATACTGTTTTGTGCCTAGCCCTAGTTTTCACATTCATAAAAAGTTGCTTATGATAAATGACTATTTGTTTTGAGGATTTTTTGGCTCCTTTTTTTTGCACTGATAGTTTACTGACACGTCTGCACTGTAAACATGCTTAAATTTTGTGATTTAAGTAGTATGTTTTTAAGGGGGCAGAATTATCAGAATTTTTCCTTATATTATTTTCGTTACACATTTTGAAATGAATTAGAATAATCATTATGGGCAAGATTTTGGTAGTGAGAGGTTCTGTCAATTTCTGATAGTTTATACTGTATACAGAAGTGACAGCTTTCAAAAGCAATAATATTTGTATTAATTTAAAAAACATTTACACCAAATTTATGTTCAAGTTCAAGAACAATCATAACGATTAATACGATTAATAATAATCAGAAGTTGGACGAGATTAGAGCTTGTTCCTGAATCGTTGCATCGTTGCTGCTTTCTCCCTCGTCCCCACCGACTGCTGTTGAGAAGTGAGACATTGAGGCTGGTCTCTGACTTTGAGATTTCACTGTTTCGCGAAAAGTGCGAGTCAGCACAACGCTCGGCGGGTCCCTTAGTGGCCTGCCAAGCGATGAAGCTGCTTTATTAATAGCAAATGAAAGTGTCTGCTCTCTCATAGAGGCGGTAAAGTGCTGCATTTATACTGAATTTCGCAAGAGATAAGGGGAAACTCAGAGTGACAGTTGAGGCAGCTGGTAGTGTCATGGTTAGGGAGTGGACACCGTGATTAGAGCGTCGCTGGTTCAAATTCTGCACTCGTTCCTCCCTAATTTTTAATAGATATGTAAAATAACCTTCTTGCGTGTCCCTCTCCGCAGGAAGAAGTCGTTCCTGTTCTCGGCGCTTTACGCCGCCTGCATTCTGGGAGGACGCCATGTGATGAAGCAGAGGGAGAAGTTTGAGCTGAGGAAGCCGCTGGTGCTCTGGTCCTTAACCCTCGCCGTCTTCAGGTACTTTTACATCACAACTAGCCAGGTCACCGTGTAGAGTGCACCAATTACCACTTACTTCAGACTGAGTTTGACTTTGAGTACTCATACCATGCAATTAAACAAATAGGAGGTGTAGTGTGTTGTATTTACACGAATGTCATGAAGTGTGATCTGAACCAACTGCACTTTAAATTCATTTTCCAGCTCTTTCCATGTGCATCAGTTGCGTGACATTTGTATATTTTGCGGGTGCCAAGTCTTAACCGCACTATTTATACCAAATAAAACTCACATGAGAATTTGTGTGGACCCCATTAGTCCATTTATCGATTTATTGGTGCCTTAAGAAAGGACGAGACTTGGTGTTTTAAACGTTCACAAAAACCTGTTATGTTCGGCCAACGCCAGCTTTTTCACCGTTTTTTGCAGTGCTCGGATATACCGCTTTTTACTCTGTTTTTACGCTGCTGAAAAAGTGGCTTTTCGCAGTGCTCTAGTGACTTGAGATCAAACACAACTTTTTACACTACAAAATGTCTGTAAGGCCTCGTCCACACGGACGTTCGAAATGAACGCCCTCCGAACGCCGTACGCGTTTTGGCTGCGTTTGTAGCTGCGTTCGATTGGCGTTTCACTGGCGTTCGCAATAGCGTCGTTTTCCTCACGTCCGTCGGGATTTTGACGGCAAGAAAACGTTGCATGCAGCGTTTACTCGACGCCACCCAAACGCGCAGCCGGCCGAACGCCGGTGCCGAACGCCCGTGTGAACGCCCATGTGAACGCTTTGATTTGCTCCAATGAGCAGAAAAACGGTCGGCTTTCAGTCGGCGCTCACCTGGCGCCACGAACGCCAGAAAAACGCCAGGTTCAGACGTCCATATGAACGAGGCCTAAAAGGTGCCACTTTTTACGGCACTCTAGTGAGGTGCAGCTTTGGCGTTCCGTAGATCTGAGCGCGAGAGTGCGGAGTGTTTGGAGTGCACGTGTAGGCAGAGTTGAGTGCACACAGACACCAGATTTTGCTAAAGTTCCACTGCGCGCTGAGAATTAAGGCACAAATATAAGGCCGTAGTATTCTCTGTGTCTACATCCATGTGGTGCCGTGGTGACTATTGCAAACCTCATCCAAACCATCGACAAATATTGCCGTAAAGAGTGTATTTTGCTACACCACCATATAAACAAGTATAATATAAAAATGATAAACCTTTTAATTTCCTCACCCTATAAATGTCCTCATATCGCACAGCCCTAATGCTCAGTATCCTGGATATGGGATTTTTGAGCAGTTAGGATAGTCACCTCTGGCTCCAAGAGGTTGTGGGCTCGAATCCTACCTCCAGAACTACCACCACTGAGTCCCTGGGCAAGACCCTTAACGCCAAGTTGTTGCTGCAGGGAGACTGTCTCTGTAATTTAGAAAAATGGAAGTCGTTCCGGATAAAAGAGTCAAAATATAAAAGTAAAATCATGCATCATCATTACATGCATCTCTTTGCTCTCTTTTTCCACAGTATTTTTGGTGCCGTTCGTACCGGGAGCTACATGACTTACATCCTGATGACCAAAGGCCTAAAGCAGTCAGTGTGTGATCAGAGTTTCTACAACGGTCCAGTCAGCAAATTCTGGGCTTATGCATTCGTGCTCAGCAAAGCTCCAGAGCTCGGTAAGCCGCTGTCGTTTAAAGACTCATTTCAGCCTTGATACAGAATATTAAAGCTGGTTCCTGCCCAAAATCGAACTCACTAATGAGAGTTGGGACAGTTAATCTTAGACGTGGTACCGATGCGATACGTGGATGGGATATCGGTCCGATAAAGCTCAAATAGCTGGATCGGGTATCGGTGGCATTGGGCCGATCTAGGAAGCCGGTCTGTAAATGCGCGCACATACAATTGGTTATGCATGAGAAGGGGCACGGCGGTAAAGCTGGTTTATTGATCGGCATTCACATTTCCTACATATTGATATGACAATGAGCAGAACAAGCAACGCAACACACTACAACCCCAAAAGCACATCGTGTGATTATACGGTTTCATTTTCTTAACACCAGCCCTCACTCACAGTCTCGGTGTTCCTGATGGTTTTAGCGCCGCAGGATTAGAGAACGTCATTAGTACATTGTTTTAGTGAGAAAAAAGTATTTAAGTCAGGTATTTCCTTAAGCGTAACAGAAGTATCTCAGTCATCTATTCAGACGTTTCTGTTTTCTGTTTTAAAAGACTAAAAGATTTTTATCGGTATATGTGACCCTCCACGGCAAAACCAGTCGCTTGTCGCAAATGTTCAAAATTGAGTTATGATGTTTTCATGAAAGGGCATAAATCAAGCTTCAAAATGATACCTATATGGAATGAATGGGACGACATATGACTGAGATATCAACGTTCAAAGGAGTCGGGTTTCTCCTGTCACGCCAAGTGAGAAACGGAGAAATCTGCCGTTGAAGTTGACTATCACCGTAGCACTCACAGACGCTTGGTGCGGTCGCGGCTACGTTTGTATTTACGGTAGCCTACGCTGCATTCACAGCCACACGGATAGCCTACCTGCGTTAGGTTAACTGAACTCGGGAGATGAAGATGGATTCCGGAGAAATATCTTCACGCTAGTCAACCAGTGGATTTACCGTAAATATTGAAGTAGAGCGGTCAAAACAGAAACTTTTAACATTCTGCTGGAATTGAATTCCTCACCTCAAGAAAGTAAAGGGAAGTTTTTCAGCCAATTTATTCACAACAGTAACAGTATAGACCTTCCACTGTTTCCAAAACACTAAAACCAAAAATCAAAATGTTACCCCACGCCAACATAACGCAGCTGCTTTTTCGAAACTCAGGACAAGCTTAATTGACTAATACCGCTATTTCATTGTAGAACGGTGCTATCTCAGTTGATATCTCAGTCATATCGTCCGATCTATCTCGATATAGGTATCGCTTTTGATTTATGCCCTTCATGACATTAAAGATACCCCCTGTTACGTGCAGCGCCGTCCAAGATCCCCCCTCGCTACCTCTTACAAACCCACACACTACCAGGCCAAACCAGTTCATGAGGACACAAATTTTCACTGACTCAAATGAAAAGGAATAAGTGGATGAATGTTGCATTTAAGTGCTTTTCAATAATCCACACTATTTTAGCGTGAGCCAGTAGCAGGGACAGATGTGTAAGAGAGAGACGGCGGAAGATTTGAACACTGATAGTTTTAAGTAGCGCTTAAGATTTAATCTTAATCGTTAGATGTATTGCTTGTTGTTTTTAGCCATTCTGTCCTTCATATTTTAGGATACATTTTAGTTCATTTGTAGTCATTATTTTAAAGTGCTGTTATCTTTAAGAGTGACTACTTTTAAAATGTAGCTTTAAGTAGAGATGTACGATATGGGAATTATTGCCCGATGCCGATATTCGATTTTGCATTGCTGATCCGATGCCGTTAAATGAGGAAGCCAGAGTTTAGCGCGTAAAGACAAGATATTTCGCCCAGTTCCACGGCACACTCGGAATTTTGGCAGAAAAATAGTTCAGACGTTTCTAACGTGGTTCCAAGTAGTGCTCAACATTTTAAGAAAAAGTCACCTACCGCCCTACGTGGTGTAGTAAGTCAAATAGGGCAGGACACTGTAGGATTCAATTTAGTGCTTAAAAGAGCCGTTAAGCTACAACCCCGGGCTATTTCCTGATATCCATAGTACCACATAGAAAAGTATGAGAAGAGCGCCTACATACCATAACGCAGAAGTCCTGCAGGCGTGCCCGACACGCCCATTTCGAGCTCACATTTGCTGGAGGGGGGCAATTATGCACGAAGTTAGTTAAACATTTTTCAAGATGGGAGAGAGTTGTCTGTGAAAAACGAGATTACGCCACACGAACGTTCCACTGCGTGCTCAGGACTCTAGCACAAAATCATGGCATACTGTACATTTTAAGACCCCACAGTACAATTTAAAATCCCAGCTCGAGCTTTGGACATGCTTGGCACAAGCGCTACCTTTCTGACAAACAATAAATATCAATAATAAATAGGGCTGCAACAAACGACTATTTTTGTAATCGAGTAATCTATCAATTATTTTATCGATTAATCGAGTAATCGGATAAAAAAATGTAAGTGAAAATGACAATACATTTGTTATTAGGCTTATTCTACTGTGAGTAGAAGAATAACACGCTTTTATGTTGTTGTATTCAATTGAAAAATGAAGAAACATGAAGTTCAAGGTCATTTTGAATCAATTTACAATAAACAGTTGCTTACCTTTCTGGAAGAGAACTGCCTTTTCTACAATCCCCACAAGACGCCGGAGCCACACACAATAAGGGGTCTATGAATGAACTAGAAAACTGGCGGGGAAAATCTTAATAAATGTCTAGTATTGTGAGAACGCTGGTTGTTGTGGTTATTTATCAGCTAAATATGCTGGTCTGTAATACAAAGGATGTTTTGATCGAACGAGCTGCTTAGCGAGTAATGGGCTTACAAACAGCTACGGTGTTTACATCGCGAAAAAATGTCATTTATGCTTTTACGCATTTACTTCTGTTTTTGTGCACGGAATATCTCACAAATACGTTCACATACAGAGGGATCTATTCTCGCCTTGATCGCTCCACTGAAGATATTGTGTGTCATTAATAAGCGCCTGTGTGAAACATAAGCTATGATGTCAGTAGCTTACATTTAATGACTTAAACGTAGGCTTCGATTCGAAAATTGTCTTCAATTATTTTTTAAATCGAAATATTCGAGTTATTCGAATAATCGTTTCAGCTCTAATAATAAATATGTCAGAAAATATCAGCTGGAAATACGGGCAAATCCGATGTCCATGACTTAAAAAAACACGATAATATTCTGATATGATTCTAATATTATCGTAGACCTGGACGTTAAGAGTAACATCTACTTAAATGTAGGTTTTTTTTGTTTTTTAGTCACACTACATTTGAAAAATGATGGAAACAATGGTCACCAGCAAGATTACGTCGATTAGAGGTTCAGAATGTCGCTTTCGATGAATTTTTGGTTAATTGCCCAGCCTCAGTTTGAACTGATGCTATGGCAGTGGCTGCCTCGCCCGCTTATTAGTATGTGTGGGCTGGGTCAGTGCGCGCAGGTGTGTGGTTTGGGATTGGGGGCTGTAATTTGTTCTGCCTGTCTGAGTCTTTTGTCCTCCTCGGAGAATTCACCACTAACGCTGGCACTCTTCACCTCCCCCTTAGGACGAAGTCAGGCGTGATGAAGCGTGACCTATACACTCATGTTAGGGATGGTAAAACTATCATCAGTACACACACACCCCCTGCCCAGCTAATCTACAAATGTCATAATGCATTAGATGCACATGGAACAAGCTCTGAAATAAATTTGGAGTGCAGTCTGTTCACATCATGCCCCGCTTGGCCGCACACTTCATGATATTCTAGTAAATATAAATGTAGTCTCGTCGCTTTGTTTAATGAAAAATCTTTAAGCAATTCCTTGATAATGGACATAAATATTTAGACAAATTTACATGCTAGTCAAAGTGACCTTGCTCCGGTGACCAGTTTTTTCACATTTATTTCTGGTGTTACTGCTGTAAATAATGTTTGATTTTTTATATTGTCCACCACAAATTAAACATGTCGCTACAATACAGGTCGTCCCTCGTAGGAGATGCGTCCGGATGTCCCTGTCGTAATATGAAAATATCGTCGAGACGTGGCTACTTGGCCGTTTGAAAGATGCTTTATTTCACTAAAATTGGCCGTTGAAACGCTAAAATCACAAAAAACAACACTGAGACACCTGAACTCCATCGATCGCTGGTGAGCGTGAGGCGTTTCTCAAGATATGAGATGTTTACATTTACAGCATTTAGCAGTCGCTCTTATCCAGAGCGACTTCCATTTTCAAATTTCAGGACAGTTCTCAGAGAGCAACTTGGGGTTAAGGGTCTTGCCCAGGGACCCAGTGTTGGTAATGCTAGAGGTCGGATTCTTTGCGTGATTCCGACCACTAGGCCACCAACGCCAACGTACATCCCGGCAGCGTCCCGACGTATCGTAATTTCACAGAAGCATCTATGAAGTACAAATATTTTACGGCTCTGACGTATCGCTATTGTCATCGTAAAAACGGAAAAACGGCGAACCGTCGTAACTCGCGTGTGAAATCTCTTCAAGAGATTTTTTATAAAATTGACTATACGTTTTAATGTCTGGTTTTAACGTTTTAATGTTTGCTACAGTTTGCAACCATCCTTACGATGCGGATCGAAAAAATGAATGAATGAATTCTAATGAAAGAATTTGGCAAATTGGATCTTTCTGTTATGGGCAAAGGTACAGAGAAAAAGATTCCAGAATAATGAAGTTTAAATGTCTTTTTGGACGCTTTCCTACATGCAAAATGAGCGAGCAGGGCGAGCACAGTGTGTTCTGCCAACCGACTGGTTCTTTCTCTCACCTGAATGTAAATGATGTTTAAGGCCTCGTTCACACCGACGTCTGAAGCTCCAAACATTCCGTACTCTCAGATCTACGGAACGCCAAAGCTGCCACAATTCAACTTAAAGGCACCTCACTAGAGTGCCGTAAAAAGCACTGCTCACATCGATCGCCTGAACTCGCGCAGCCTTTGGCGTTGCGGGCGCCAGGTGAAAGCGCCACCGAACGCCGACCGCTTGCCTATTGAGCAAATCAAAGCGCCCACACTGGCGCGTTTCAGCACCGGGCGTTTCACCAAGCGCGCTAAGTTGGTGGCGCTAAATAAACGCGTATGCAACGCTTGACGCCAAAATTTTAATGAACGCGAGGAAAACGACGCGGCTGTTAACGCCAGTTTAAACGCCAATCGAATCGCGCAGAAAGGCAAAACGCAGCAAAAGCGCGAATGGCGTTCAGAAGACGTTCATTTCGAACGTCCGTGTGGACGAGGCCTAAGTGGTTAATGTAAACAAGAACTGGAACTGGATTCATCACTTCTTACCAGCACATTCTCAGTTCAGGTCCCAGTTCTGGTTATCAAGTGAGTGATTATTTATCATTGTGAACACAGTACAGCACACGGTGCACCACAACCAAATGTGAGCTATGCATTCGACCAATTTTTGAAGGAGCAGTGGGTAGCATCTGGGACACGGTGCATGGGGATGGTAGCTGGTTTAGCTGAAGGAACTGGAACCTAAAATCTGTAGTTTGTGCGAAAAGGTGGATTTGTGGGCGATCAAACGTCAAATTAGATGAAGGAACACGAATGAATGAATGAATGAATGAATGAATGAATGAATGGTGTTGGCGCACTATCTCACATTAGAAGTTGGATTCTTACACTGCATTGCGACGATATTAGTTACTAGTTCAAGCTGTTTTTCCCAATCGGAAAGGAACCAGACCTAGCATACACAGTACCCTTGCTTCTACATCGATAGGGGGTTCGCCCCCGTGATCAGAAGGTCGCAGGTTCAATCCAGCTCTGGTAAAGTTACCACTGAGGTACTCATGAGCAAGGTACCGTCCCTCAAGCACTGCTCCCCGGGCATTACCCATGTTAGCTGCCCGCTGTTTCTTCACGGATGGGTCAAATGCAGAGGTCACATTTGTTTGTGGTGCACTGTGCTGTGCGGTATGCGGTTATAAAGACAAATAATCACTCGCTTTCATAATGGTAAGAAAATGTTTAATCGAGCATGTTACAATTTTGTGAAACGGTTCCATATTGCACCACTGGCATGGGAGGGCGAGTTAGATTGCGTAGTTTGTTCTGGATCATATCTGCAGTGCCGTTGGTGTTGGGTATGTTTTAACCTTCATGCACTCAGCAGATAAAAGCGCAACCCAACGACTGTTTACACAGCGATAAACTTTGGGTTTGGGTTTGCGACGCAGAGAAAAGAATCCATATTCAGCAGTCACAGATCTGGCCTGCGCAGATAAGCTTGTAGTGTGCAGTTGTACAGTTGTATTTAACAAGAACTAGGCTGTGCGATATGACCGCAAACTCATATCCCGATAATGATATATATCACAATGTAGTACTCTTTTTGTAAATTGCAAGCAGAATCTCGTGTCTGTGTGTCCTCCACTTGCCTGAAAGACTCCAAATCTGCCACAATTTGCCTGTATTTTTACTCAGTCCACAGTAAAACACCCGTTTTTGATGCCCTTTTATGCATTAAAAGTGTGATTTTGCAGCACTGTTCACGCCTTTCTACTGACTTGTGGTCAAACACTGCTTTTTATGTGCTTACGTGCTTAGAGACCTAGGAAAATTTGGGGCGTTTTTCTGTACCTTACTTTTAGGTTTATCATAGTGTGTGTGTAGAAATTAGCCATACATACCTTATGTTGCGGTTCTTTCAGGACGCCCTGCAATTCACCAGATTTATCAGAGTTTGATGCGTAAATGCCGACATAGTCTTGAAATCGGCCCATTTCTGGTGAAAATCGACCTGTGCCCATCAAAATTTTTTATTTCTTTTTAGCTGTATGTAGTTCAAATGTGCTGAAACTACAGATATAACTAGTAGAAATAGTAAGAACAGTGTCTGTTTTATTGACTTGCAGAGTTTTTATTATGCAGAGTCATTCTATGGTTTAGTACTGTGTAGAAAATAAGGTGCCAGGCGGAGACACTTCTTTATCCTTTTGGTATCCATCGGAATACAGAATAAAATAGTTTGATATCTGTTTTTTTTATTCTTTTCTTACTGTTGATTACTCTCTAATAGAGCTAGTATCAAGTAGATTTTAATCGATTCGGATTCCCGATTCACAAGGTCATGATCCCATTCACCTCGACCGATCTGACATTCCATTTATTTAGAGATTTCATTAAGGCCAATACTGGTTTTGCTTGGTTATAAAATTAGGCCAGACGGCAATTTGAGCGAGCAGTTTCAGCCATGGCTCTATTTGGTTTCGCTCACTGGGTCTCACGTTTTTATAGCTCTCCTTGCGCGATCACGAGAAGTAGTGCATAGCCGCAGGAAAAGATCGATCGGCGAATTTTTGAATCCATATCGTATTTTTTGAACGAGAATCGATATTGATCGGTGAATCGATTTTTTGAACCCAGCCCTACTCTCTAACATTATAGAATACAAAAAGAAATTAATAAATGAAAATGAAAAAAATACTAATGTAATTTCTGTATTTTTTACGCATTTCTGCTTTTGTGCAATCAATTACCACATAGGGATGCACCGATCCGACACGGGATGGGATATCGCCCCGATAATGACCAAATAGCTGATTGGGTACAGGTATATTAAGTAAGATCTCTGGAGCCTATATGTAAATTACGTAAAAAAAAAAAAAAAAAACCCTCTGCAAGCCAATAAAATACACTGCTCTTATTATTTCTAGTAGGCATATCTACAGTAGCAGCACTTTTATACTACATAAAGCTAAGAAAAGAAGAAAATTCTACAGCGCTTATATCAGAAATGGACTGGATTTCAAGATTAAGGCCAGCATTTACACATCGAACTATGACAAATCTGAGTAGTGCAGGAACGCTCTGAACACAACAACATAAAGCATGTATGGCTAACTTCTACACAAACTATAATAAGCCTATAAACAAAGAGAAGAAAATGCTCCAAATTCTCTTAGGGCTGTAAAGGTTAAAAACCGGTATCGATCGGTACTCAGGATCGGCCGATACCCAAAGCCTAAGTATCGTATCGGTATGAGAACTGAAAAAGTTGGATCGGTGCATCCCACTTTCACACACACAGAGCAATCAATAAAATGTCAGTTAAGTTCAAAGTCTTGTGATTCTAACTAGAGATGGGCCGATACCACTTTTTTTATGTGCGATACCGATACCGATATTATAAATTTGGATATCTGCCGATACCGATACAAATCCCATACAGTCACAGTCTTTTAAACATGAAATAATGCTTTAAAATGTCTGAATACATGACTGAGATTATTGTTATGCTTAATGATTAAATGCTTGATTTAAATCCTGTTTTCCTAACTAATACAATGTAATAATTACACAACACATATATGCTAAATTATTTGTTCTCAAAAATTGTCTGCTAGACATAAATAATATTTCTTTTTCTTATTGATTACACTATAGCATTATAAAATTGAAAAAAAAAAAAATTGATCAATTGAAAATGAAAGTTTGTCATTTTGAACCAATTTGGCTTATAAAATGAGCTGCTTAGAGAGAACTACATTTCATCGACCCTGGGCCAGCCGCCTCCGAGCCGCTGGGCCAATGATGCTGGGGCCCGGGCCATCAGAATAAACGATGGAAAATCTATGGGAAAATCTAAATAAATGGAGGAATTGTGAGTAGAACGCTGGTTGTTGTGGTTATTTATCAGCTAAAATATGGTTTCTGTCTGTAATAAAGGCGACATTTTGACCGAACTGGAGCGCTACGGCGCTATTACCACAGCCCGGTTTACATCGCGAAAAGTGTCGCAACAAGTTTTTATGCAGTTACTTCTATTTCAGTGAACGGAACATCTCACAAATACATTCACATACAGAGGGATCAGGTCTTGTCTTGATCGCCACTGAAAACGTTTAAGTTGTGTCAATATTAAGCCCGTAGAAATACAAGCGAGCGTTTCAGTAAGTAAATTAATTAATGAAGCCGCCGATTCTAGAAAATTCTAGAAAAACAGATCGCTCCATAGAACGGCTTCCACGTCACGACACCGATCCAGCTGCTTGAGCGGTTATCGATCCGACACCGATCCACATATCGGATCGGCTGCCATCTAGCAGTATGTGTGGTTTCCTGTAAGTTAAAGGATTCTGGCGTTATTTAAAAATGTATCAATAATCTGCCAAAGACGCTGCAGCGTTGGTTTTGTGGAAAAAAGTTATGGGTGAACTGTGGCACCTGGGCTGTAAACAGTCTATGTTGCCACACCACCAACTAAACCGTAGAGCATAATATGAGACCGTAGACGCTTTAATTTCCACATTTCAACAGTCCTAACAAGAACTCTCTCCCCTCCTCTTTCTTCTGCGTTTTCAGGCGACACGCTGTTCATCGTTTTGCGCAAGCAGAAGCTGATCTTCCTGCACTGGTACCACCACATCACGGTGCTGCTGTACTCCTGGTACTCCTACAAGGACATGGTGGCGGGCGGCGGCTGGTTCATGACCATGAACTACCTGGTGCACGCCGTCATGTACTGTGATTACTACCGAAAGCGTCGGCCTGCCTGGCCAAGTTCGCTATGTTCATCACGCTGACGCAGATCACGCAGGATGGTGATGTACAGGTCAATCATCTGGTGTAATTTCAGGATGGCAGGGCCAATGAAAAGCCCCAGCCACTTCCAGAACATCGCCTGGTTCGCCATGTACCTCTACTTTCGCCCTCTTTCTGCCAGTTCTTTCGAGGCCCACGCCACCAAAAAAACCAGATTGGCCCATGAGAAAAACAAGACGCAGTAGCAGCTAAAAATCTCCAAAAATAAAGCGTTAAATATGTGTGTGTATATATAAATATATATATATATATATACATGAGGGAGGAAGAGAGTGGGCTTAGAACCTTCTCATGTGTATATATATATATATATATATATGTGTATATATACAGTATGTAGATGAATGGATGAATGAGAGGGCGGGTTTAAAAAGACGAGGACCAATGAGTTGCTTTCGACGAGGCTTAACCAGGAAAGTTTACAGATGTGTTTTGGATGGATTTTGGGCTGTGTTAAAGGCTTGTGTGCATACTGTATTAACTAACGTGAAGAGGTAAATCTTCCCCCTCCACCAGGGGGAGCTTTACTGAGCTGCACTGATGAATTCTTATTATTACGATTACTGAAGAAGGAGAAATAATAACGTGTCTTTATGTGATGTTTATGTGCCCAATGCTATACTCTATATTTAAACAAGATTATAAATATGAAAAAGGGAGACTGTTTTAATAAATAAAGTAGATTAAGGGTGCTCGAAACTGAAGAGAACCTTTTTAAACACACGAAAAAAAGGGAACAAATGACGATTGCTGCGAAGATCTACGTCTGTGTGGTTGCGTCTAAAAAATAAAAGTGTTTGTCTTTGAGGTTAATGTTAATGTTCGCCTATTTTTTTTTTTTTATCGATTCATTTACAATAGGCCTAGAGAGTCAAAGGACGGATCGCTAGAAGGACGGCACGAAAAACGATTCAAACGCCGCCAGCCTTTGCGAACGCCAAATTTCTTCAGGTCTCTAGTTTTTCCATCAGAAGTGCATACTATTTAGAGTAAAATATAGAATAAGGGAAAAGATTCGTAACGTGGTAGACCTGAAATTACAATGCCATCGAACACACAAAAAAACAGCAAAACAAAAGGGCCGGAGCGGATTTTCGAGGTGGTACTGAGAGTTCCTTCGGGTCTTCAACGCAGAACTTTGGACCTCTAACCTCTGTGAGTTGCGGATTCCGTGCGATTAGAGGTCACTTCTACACCATCGTCCATCCCAAGAAAGCGGTGATGAAGAGGCATTAGTGATTAATAAGATACCGCCTTTTGGACGCTTAGAGCAAACTATGTCAAAAAGTTGATATTCTGAAAAGGTCCTTATCTTGGTGTTCCATTTAATTCAAAAATTAGATGAGATTCTATATATAGAGTACATAAACTGAAATATTTTAAAATATTTTAAGTCTTTTTTGTTTTCCTTTAATGAATGAGAAGCTTAAAATGTTCACTTTATGTATTATAAATATAAACATACATTACAAAGAATAAAAATATTTCAGTTTCCTTTTTTTTAAATAATGTCGATGAATTTGGCTGGAATAGAAAAGTCTATGAAAACCAGAACCATGTCTTTCAAATTATTACAGTATCTCATTTGGAGTTATTTAAATATTCGGTGATTAAAAACAAAAAGACTTGTATTTCCCTTTATGTGTAATGATATAGCAAAGTTGAAGGCTTGCATTTTTGAGTTTAATGACTAAAAGAAACGACCTTTTTCATGCTGTTCTCATTTTCTGTGAGATGCACTAGTATTTAAACACGCAACACATCTACGTTCACTGTAGTAGATTCTGTCATTGACTGGTGTCCTATTGTGTTGTTAAAGTGCTTGAACTGCAATGCAGCATCTGTAGAAGATCTTAACAAAGAGCCAACAGCGCTAAAAACCATCTACGCCTCTGTGTCCTTTTGTTCGCCCTCACACCCTACACACCTGTTTATCTGAGTACTGTAGGTTCGCTAGACGATGACAAATCATCTTGTCAAATTTTTGTTTTTTTTTTTATATGAAAGTCAGATCTCTAGACCTAAAAATGCAGGCCATTTTTAAAGCCGTGAAGTTGTCATGAACAAAGAATGCAGATGAATGTAACAAAAACCTGTAGGTCTGGTTTCAGCCCAGCCTCGTGGATTTTTCTTACTGCAGGGGAGAGATCAAACATGACACACACACACACACACACTTCTTATTTAACATGTCGACAGGGGAGTGAGATTTTAAAGGAGAAGTTCAGCTTAAATAAAGATTGTGGGTTTTATGTCCCTATAATGTCTTCATTTTATTGGTGTGCAGTCAAGTCAAAGTCCCCATTATGGTGGGAAACACACACACTTTTAAAGATAAGGAGCTTGATGGTGTTACGATTATTTTAAAAGGGGAAACGGCATGAGGCTTTAGCCATCAAGATACAGTAGAAAACTGCTTTTCTTCATAAATGTAAGGAAAAAACTACTACTAAGATAGTTGAGGTTCTTTGGGGAGTGACGAGGATGGATAGGATCGGGAAATGAGTTCATCAGAGGGACAGCTCATGTTAGATGTTTTGGAGATAAAGTCATCAGAGAGCTGGGGACTGAGATGGTTTGGGACATGTCCAGAGGGAGACTACACGATTATATATTACAGTAGGTAGAAGGACAAAGGAGGTTGGGAGCCACCAGGCAGGAGGCCGAGAGGAATCAAAAAGGAAATTTATGGATGCGTGAAAGAGGACAAGGAAGAAGTTATGTGAGAGTAGAGGATGCAGAAGAGAGGGACTTGATGGAGACAGATGATTCATGGCGAGCCCTGAAGGGAAAAGCTGGGAGAGAAAGAAGAAGAGCCTTAGAAAACTGCTTAAGTGGGCTTTGAGAACAAATTTCTTCTAGGAAACCCATGGTGAATGAGGCTCCAGTCAGATATGTAAAACATATAGAACGATGGAGAGATTATTAAGAGACACGAGACCGGATTAGCAGTAAACGTAGCCTGTTGTGTTAATGCAGGTTACAGTTTAGTGCAGACCTGCGATGAACAGAAGAGGTAGAGGGGTGGAGGATGGTAAAGATAGGACTAGATGGAGACAGAGTGATCCGCTAGGCGAGCTCCCAGAAGGAAAAGCCGAAAAGAGAGAGAAGAAGAAGAAGAAGAAGAAGAAGAAGGATTACTAATACTACTACTACTACTACTACTACTACTACTAATACATAATATAATAATAATATTGCTTAATAATATTGTTAACATTGAAGAAAACAATACAAATAGGGTTCCAGCTAACACTTGTGCTTTGGACCACTAATGATTCTGTGTCTGCGCTGCTCTGGATCTTCTTGTCAGTACATGTTCAAAGGAGTTCACGGAAAATAGTTAGTAAAGGGCAACACACCTCACACTGTGCAGCAATTTAGTAAAAAGAGGGTTTAATTGGTTCTCTCCTTCCTGCACCGCAAGCATCACATTTCATCCTGACACCTCTTAGTGAATAAGCAGAGATTAGGCTAAAAATATTTATGCAAAAGCAAGAAAACATTCAGTAAGATCTGCTGGCTGGCCCAGTAATGATGTTAAAGCCCTAAATGATATTTTAATTGATTTAGTTCATATACTACATTGTTAAAATGGCATCAGCGGTCAGGGTCACCTTGCATCTTTTACACTTTGTGTGTTTTGAATTCTCTTGTCGTTACTGCCCCTGGTGACAGAGCATGAGCCACCAAACCTGAAATTTTATGAAAATGAAGTAGAAGAAGATAATAATAATAATAATAATAATACAATAATACACACACATTAATAATAATAATAATATTATAAAAATTTATAAACCAATATAAAGCATAACCATTTTAAGGTTATGATGAATGCAATTGTGTTGTGTTGAGCTTTTATAGTTTAGGTGTTGGGGGTGTTTTTTAGGTGGAGGGGACAGATTGGGGGGTGGATTTTTCGGCGGTTTAAATATAGTTGCGGTGGTGTTTTAGGGCCGTGAGGGTCAGTTTGGGGGGTGTGGGTTTTAAGGTTTAAGGGCTGGTTGGGGTTGCTTGCAGCAGGTGGGGTTTGGGGGACTGGGGTTTTTGTGAGCTAAAAGTTGGGGTTTTTTCTTAGGTTGGAGGTGGGAGTTTCAGATTAAGGGGACAGGTTGGATGGGTTTTTAAGGAAGGGGTGCTGGGGGTGGCTTTTGTGAGTTGGGGCAGTTTGGGGTTTTAGGTGGAGGAGACAGACTGGGGTGGATTTTTAGGTGGAGGAGACAGGTTGGGGTTGGGTTTTTAGATTGATGGGCAGATTGAGGGTGGGTTTTTGGGGAGGTTTTGGGTAGGTCGGGTTTTGTGAAGGGGACAGGATGAGGTGGGATTTTTAGGTGGAGCGTTTGAGGCTGATAGCTCGCTTTTTTTTTCAGGTGGATAAGCAGGCTGGGGGTGGCTTTTTGGGGGGGCTTAAAGTGTGCTGTGCCTTTTTTAGGTGGAGGCAGGCTGGGGGGTGGGTTTTTAGATGGGAGGGGCAGGTTGGTGTGTGGGCTCTTTTAGAGGTTTAAAGTTGAAGGTGGTTTGGGGCCAGGTTAGGGATGGCTTGGGGGCAGGTTGGGCGTGGGCTCTTGTGGGGACAGGCTTGGGTTGAGGGTTTGTGGTTGTGGTGGTTTTTGTGTAAAATTCAGCTGGATCAGGTCAGCGGCCCAGGGCTTTGTTCTGACCTGCAGGATCAGGCTGAAGCCTTTGAGTGAGACGCTTAATTCCATGATTTAGTCTCTCATCTGCGCCTCTTTTTGGACACGAAGCCTAAACGCACCATCTGATGAGGAGAGAGAGAAGCTCTTAACCCCTCTCTCTCTCTCTCTCTCTCTCTTTCAGGTGGATTACTTCCTTCATCCCCTGATCGTTGGGTTTTAATACCTTACAGCTGAGAGAGACGGCTGAAATCATTACGGCATCCCAGCCGCAAACTTTGCAAGAGAATCCAGATTAAGTCGGTAATGCTTCCTCTTTCTTTTGTGTTGTCTTTATTGGCATGTCCTTTTAGTTATTTTTTATGGCTTATATGTTCAAATCTGTGGAAAATTAAAGGCAATGGATTATAATATGTTATTCATTAGTCAATATTAAAACTTAAATATAGAGATATTGTTCAGATTTAATGAAGGATATTTAGAAACAACTAATCATCTCTGAAGGACTTCAAAACCCAATGATAATTTAAAAAATAGTTTTGTTATTATGAACAGGTATGAATGGTTAGCGCTAACACCTTGCTGCAGCAAGAGGGCCCTGGTTTTATCCCTGGTCGGTCAGGCCTTTCTTGTGTGGGATTAAAATGTCATGAACCATTAATATTAAGCTAGAATTTTTTTATTTTCAGAATAAAAGCTTCAATTCTTTTTTCATATTTTGACTGAGTTTACATGAGGCTCACTTAGTGTCTGGAATGACATTGCATCTGGAGATTTCATTGAATTTAGTACAACACACAGATCACACTTATTGAGAGAGGACTATCTAGATAATAAGTGTGGTGCAGAAACAGAATCCAGTTCTCTGACCCAGATGTTTCTTTGCCTTCAGCTGTTGCACACAACCTTAGAGAAATTGAGAGGTTGAGGGTCAAAATATAAAAGCTTTAGAGGTTAAAGAAACTCTCCTCACTCGGTTAGGCCTCACAGTGGAGTTTTATCAGAGAAATTGACACAGGGCTGGAGCGCAGCGTTATTATCGGCTCCATTCCCCCGCCGTCTGCAGCGCAACCCAGGATTGAAGGCCGTAATGGAGCACAATATAGAGATAAGTGGAGCCCTAAAAAATCAATAGACACATGAGGCATGTGTGTATGTGTGTGTGGGTGAGTGTACAAGACAGAGATTTATCTTTTAAAGACATTATTTTCAAACGATGTGTCCACTGGCTGGTCTACAGAGCCTATAAAAGGACAAGTGAGAAAGAAACATGAGAAAATATCGCATTCACGAGAAAATTTCACGTGTGCACGAGAATATTTCACATGTGCATGAGAAACTCAGATGGTCACAGAAAGCGCCACATGCTCAGGAGAAACTGATATATGTCAGAAAATTTCACATAGGAAACCATTGCATCCCATGAGAATCTGACTTGCACATGATATTCTTCCCTGAGCATACATACCTTTCATCATATGTTCACAAAAAATTCACATGTTCAGCAGAAAGTCACATGCTCACAAAAAAGTATTTTGAGTTTATGAGAACGAGTCACTTCCCCACAAGAAATTATTGTGTTCATGTGCTCATGATTAAATATTGTGCTCATGATTAAATATTGCATGCTCTGGCTGTGAAAGTATTGCATGCGCAGGAAAACGTTTCATGTGGCCACAAGAAAATATCACATGCCTACGAGAAAACATTTCACCTAAGAATGAAAAAAAAATCTGTATGTATACGAGAAATTGTCCTGACAAGAAGCCATCGCATCCTCATGAGAATTTAGACTTCACATCGCATACTTTCATGAGCACAATACAGCTCGCGGAACGTGATATTTTCTTAGCATGTGAACTCGCGGCTTAATTATATTCACTATATCTACTGTTGGTCGAGGATGTGACAGGAATAAACATGACACGCCTGGAAACCAAAAGTCTTTATAACACAACATTTACATTTTACATTCGACTTCTACAAACAGACTTTGCATTCTGACCTTCCCAGAAAACATAATTTTTTGGCCTTAAAATGAAAAAGAAGCCAGTGGTCATCAGTAAAGACAAGTAGAATTGACGGAAACACAATATGTATATCAAAATTTAAAACAAGCGATTAATCAACATGAGCTTTATAGACAGTATAATGATTCTTATGCATAACTTTTGGTGTCTACTTATTATTATGAAAGTCTATTTTCGCCCCCAAAGAATTTTGAGGGCAAACAAAAACTATTATTTGGCACCTAGAATTTTGATTTCTGACTTCTGAAAGCTATTTTTTGTTTTCCTTTGGAAAAATATAATGTATTTTATTGACTATGTATGTAAACCATATATTTGTATTTTCCATCTCGCAAACCCATTTTATCTACCATCCAGTCCTCGCTTCATTTACCATTTTTAAAACATGACAGGCTCTGTCTGGCTGAATATAATAATACCCTGCAAAATAACCTCTTTATGTCTAGGATCAAAACAGTGATGTACAGAGTGAGCCTGTAAACTACAGCTGTATGATCATCTCTTTTATGGTTTGTGGAGGAGAATAGTTGGTGAGAGTAAGGTTTCATCTGCCGTTTGTTCATCTGTGGTCTACACTAAACTGCACCAAACCCGCATTAACACAACAGGCTTTACGCCATGCTAATCCCGCCTGTCGCGGTTCTTATTAACTTCACATCGCTCTCTATATGTTTTTACATATCATTAGACCTCATTCACCAAACGTTTTTCAGAAGAAATTTCTCTTGTTCTCAAAACCCACTTAAGCAGTTTTCACAAAGACTCTTCTTCTTTCTCTTTCAGCTTTTCCCTTCAGGGCTCGCCACAGCGAATCATCTGTCTCCATCCAGTCCTATCTTCTGCATCCTCTACCCTCACACCAACTAACTTCATGTCCTCTTTCACCCAAGATCCATAACTCTTTTGGTCTTCCTTCAGCCTCTGCCTGGTGGCTCCAACCTTAGCATCCTTTACCCACTGCATGTAATCATTGTCTCTCCTCTGGACATGTCTAAACCATCTCAGTCTGGCCTCTCTGACTTTATCTCCAAAACATCTAACCTGAGCTGTCCCTCTGATGAACTCATTCCTGATCCTATCCATCCTCGTCACTCCCAAAGAGAACCTCAACATCTTGAGCTAGTTTTCACAAAGACTCTGATATTTAGAAATCTACTCTTGAGATTTGTTCTAAGGAAGGAAACAGAATTTACAAATTCACAACAGAATTTCTAGCTTATTGCGCTTCCACACAAAAACATTATTTCTGGCTATTTTCAGGATTGTTGTTGACTAAGCAAGTGGCATGTGATTGGCTTCCGGTCGTTGCATCACAGCACACTCTTACCAGCTGTGAGATAGAGTCAGAAGATGGAGTCCTTCCCAGGAAGGCGAAAGCAAGAATCTGTGTCCGTATTTATTATAATGTATGACTCTGAAAGACCAGAACTTCCATATTCGGGTATAACTTACACAAGCTGAACATCACAACACTGTCCATCTCAAAACCGCACTCAAATCTGAAGTAATATAGATTACCATATTACTTTTAATATCATGTTTCACATGTATTACTGGATGATACAGCTTGGATGTAGTTAGGCACTATTCTCTGTAGCTTGTCTTGTAGTAACTATTGTATTAAAACAGCAGCTTGTCTGTAGTTTAGGTCATGTGTACACCAGTCTGATAATCCAAGGCAGGACATTTACACCAGATGGCCTGCTGAGTTGGCGCGGCGACCGGGCTTAAAGGAGCAGCGAGGTCGTGTGTTTAAAGGAGGGATGCCGTTGAGGGCTGGGCATTGTGTGGAGATGTCATGTCAGATGTGAGTTCACTGCCGATGCTGAAGTCATAGTGACATTTTGGCAAATCTCTCAGCATCCCAGCATTCCTCTCACAAACCGCATTCTCACCTGAAACACACACAAATTCAATGTTTAGTTACAAAAACAGGACTGTTACATGCATAATTATGTAAGTACAACATGGAGAGAAGTGCACTCCGATTCATACATTAAAATGAACAAACAGATAAAATTAAAACGTTAATTAGAGGTTTACATATTAAACAGTAACTGTACATGTGCATGTTATGGGATAGCTATATATGGTGAAGTGTAATGTGCATTTGTGTGTGTGTGTGTGTGTGTGTGTTTGTGCATGTTTTCACCAGTTTTTGAAGAGAATGAAGAACACACTTCTCTCCTCTGCAGTCCCACCGTGTGAGGTAACGTCTCATCACAGTTCACTCCATGCTCCAGCACTACACAATACTACACAAATGCTGCTGGTTAGAATTTATAAGGTCGAAAATTGAACACCGTTGAAAAGTAGGGCAACTAACACAAATTTAAAGATTTTATTTCATGTGTTGAATGCATGTGTTGAATAAACCAAGTATACTTTCATTTATAGAGAAATTGATTGAAATGTAAAGTATTCATTTAAAGAAAGGTCAGGTTATATATACAGTATATGTGTGTGGTCTGACAAAACATCATAGCATCACTTTTCGTTAAGAATTGCATGATCTCTGGATAGTTTTTTTTTTTTTTAAAAAAGGAAAGAAACGATAATTTGGAAACCTTTTAAAAAATATATGCGATAAAATAGAGAATGACATCCTTAGTGATGCTGCCCTCTAGTGGCCAAAACAGAGAATAATTTTCTGACCCAAAAAGAAGAGAAAAAAGAGGTTTGTTCTTGTGCTACTGACAACAAATACTGCAGCCAACATCTGTGTAAGAGACCCAAAAAAGTAGCAAAGTTAACAAAAGACAAATGCATTGACCCCTTGAGCAGTGCTGTTTCCAGAATGACAGAGGTCTGGTTTCTTCATGGTATAATCCACTGTCACCTGACCAGGGCAAACCTGACCTGTTGCGGTGCTACCTGATGAATAGTTTGTTACCTGACAGGCAGGTGTGTTACCTGTAGGCTGCTGGGAGGTAATACTGTGCTGCTGTCTTCAATCACACTCGTCTCACTCATGCTGTCCACCGTGAAGCGCTTCACTGAACACGCCCTGTACCTGCAGGTCAGCATACAGGAGCGTTTGTGAGGAGAATCCGGGGTTAGAGTTATGAAATTCAGAAATGAATATATAACCACACTGTGCTTTGAGCTCGCTATTTTGTTAAGGAGATATACCATATTAACATAAATAAATGATACGTTATGTTGTGCTTTCTAGACACCCATCAATACAGCAAAGGAAAACATGTTTCGGTCTACCACCCTTAAACTTCTCCTACCCCCAATGTAAATGAGGTATTAACCAAAGCTGTGGACTTGCCGTAACATTGCAGATGTTTTTTTTATTTGTGATTTTACGCAGCAGAGGCTAAAATAAGCCAATCAAATGCTGTGCCCTATATATTTGGAGTGCTTTGGCCCAGCTTCCTCACAATAAGACCAATGGACTTCACTCAACATTTTGTTAATGCTTTGATATTTTCCCCTGTTATTAGGAGTCCCTATTTTGGCCACAATATAAGGCTGTCATTCAATATTTTCTTCAGCTTTTTCTTCTTATACTTACATTAGTGGTTTGTATTTTTTGGCATTTCAGCTACAGGGCTTGTAGCCCCTCGCCCCCAACTGCTGCTTAAAGCTTTATATTTGTGCTTGTTTTGGCTGTGAAAGTGCAAAATTGCTGTAAATGTCTCAATGCTGGGTGATATAAAAACATCAGTGATGACCGAACATACTCATGTAGCCCCTCTTGTAGCCCCTCGCCCCCAACTGCTGCTTAAAGCTTTATATTTGTGCTTGTTTTGGCTGTGAAAGTGCAAAATTGCTGTGAATGTCTCAATGTTGGGTGATATAAAAACATTAGTGATGACCGAACATACTCATGTGTGGTAGCTGGGCACCGACATGAATAATTTGGGTTCTCGTTTGTATGTAAATGTTGAGATTTGCAAACCTCCTGTTATTCTCCCCTAGAGATTTTCAGAATCACTGAAAAAACCCAGGCTATTGTAGCATTTTCTATTTTGGCCACAAGGAAGTGCTGCCCAGAATTTTCTACACTAATATTAGGAAGTCAAGCATGTGGTCGGAAGGTTGTCGGTTCGAATCCTCGGACCGATAAAGGTACCACTGAGGTAATCATGATCAAGGTACCGTCCCCCAAGCACTGCTGCCTGTGTGCTCCCCACTGCTTCTTCACAGATGGGTCAAATGCAGACGTCACATTTCGTTGTGGTGCACTGTGTGCTGTGGTGTTGTGTGTTCACAATGACAAACAATCACCCACTTTCTTGGACCCTGATAATTATTGCTTTCAGCTATATTTCAGTTTGTTTTGGTTGTGAAAGTGCAGAGCTCCGGCAATTTTCTCAATGCTGGGCCATATGAAAACATCAGCAGTGACAGAACACACTCTTGTGGGGAGGCTGGGCCCACGAGAGCCGGGCTCTCGTTTGTATGGAAATGTTAAAAATCGCGAGCCTCCACATTTCTCCCCCGAGGGAGACAAAACCAATCGAAGGCTTTGCTACAGTTTAGGAAATCATACACACACATGGGAAGTGGCTTTATTACACTCATGTATTTTATGATAAGTGTGACCGGTTGGTACACCTGGGGGCTGATAATGGGCTTTAGAATTACAGCAGGGGTCCATGCAGAACACGCCGGTGCGTGACTGTTTTGTGTGTATGTGTGTATGATAGGTATAGATGGATAAATGGAAAAAAGACAGAGAAAAACACCACAAGTCAGTGAAGTGAGAAAGGCAATTTGGGGGAAAAAATGGCTGGGCCTGTAGTGTTTAAATACGGCTATAGACGAGTGGGTCCATTTTGCGCGGTGGCGATGACCCATTCTGATGCGTAATTGCCGTAGAACAAGCTAAACCAAGCATGTAATTGAAAGCGTGCCGCTGTAACGCTGAGCCGAGGTGGGTCACAAGTCCCCCAAAAAGCTGGGTAGGTGTGTGTGTGTGTGGGTGTGTGTATGTGTGTGAGTGGGAGAATCTACCGGGACCACATAAATGGCCACAAACACAATCATACACTTAACACAGAGCTAGCGGCGTTCTCAGGTGTGTGTTTATGTGTATGTGTGTGTTTCATGCCCAACTGACCCATGCTGGCAGTGCGCAAAAACATCTTTAATCTTTCATTGGCCTTGGCAACACCAAGTTCTTCTAATAAACAATTTAACGCGGTATTCACAACACAGTCCAACTGGGAAGCGGCCAAAAGGGCTGCTGGAGCTGCTTGTGCTCAGAGAAAGAAAAAATGCTAGAAGAGTTTTATTAGTGGGAGTTAAATGTCACATTTAGAGAAAAGCAGTGGATATCCTACATGAGCAGCTGTTAAGTCTTGTCACAGTGTGTAACATACAAAACAACGCACAAAATGGTTGCTCAGTGTTGGGGAGTAAGTAACTAGAATTACTACCACTAATTACTGGTAGTGTAACGGTTATGGAGTTCACCCCGTGATCGGAAGGTCACTGGTTCAAGTCCTGGACCAGTAAAGGCACCACTGAGGTACTCATGAGCACTGAGGTACCCGCCCTAGAAGCTGTGCACTGCTCCTTAATAGATGGGTCAAATGCAGTGCTCACATTTGGTTGTGGTGCACTGTGTGCTGTGCTGTGTTCACAATGACAAATAATCACTCACTTTTCACTTTCACTTTCTGACCTGTAGTAGCAGGTGAGTCCAGCTGTGATGGTCAGCAATAAGTTGAGCAAAACCATGCACACAGCGATGACCACATTTCTCCTCTTCTCCTCTTCAGCTTGTTGTAGTTCCCACCATTCCAGATCACTGAACTGACAACGCTCTCCCATGTAGCCCGGCCTGCAGCTGTGACACACAGACACACACATGCATAAACACACATACAGTATATAGCTTGTGTTCAATTATGCTGATTTTACAATCACTTTAAATACAGCACCTTGCGTTGGCATGAAAATATTTTGAGGGTTTTATACACATTGGTGTCAGGTTCAGGCAACAGTGGTATTGTTGTTAAAAATACGATCACTGGTAACAATTTCTACATTCAGCTATGCACGTATAAACTGAAAAAAGTAGGGTTTATGCTGAAATAACCTGGAGCCACGTCGTCTCGTCTCTCTATGTATCTGTACAGTATATAGCAGAGATGACAATAAAGTTGACTTTGACTTTGACTTTGACTTGACTTTGAATTAAGCAGTAGATGGCAGAACTGCGATTAAACCTGAACATGACATCTTTTTGAAGCAACACTGCCATCTACTGCTTAGCACACGGTGCACCTGAGCCAAATCCATGAAATAAGCAGTGGGCAGATTTTGGCAGAACCCAGCGAGCAGTGCTTGCTCATGAGTACTTGGTGACCTTCCGATTTCGGAGCCTACTACCTAACCATTACAATGCCAACTGTGTTTAACTTCAGCATCAACATAACATTTTTGGGGGGATTGCACAGTAGCACATTTGCATTGTTGAACCACTTTAGTACTGTTGCCTGAATATTTGTGGATGACAAAACCATGAACCTGGTACCAATGAGTATAACTCACCTCCAACAATAATAATCTTGTGCCAACACAACTTGCCAAGTAAAATGTGGTTCAACATCTAAATGGTGTTCAGAAAACACAGGTATTGTTGCAGAAACCAGGGTTTGACAAAGTACACGACTCCACATCTTGAGTCAAGATACTTTTGTTCAAATATGACTTCAAGACTTGGTGAAATTTGTGCAGTTTTATTTGAGTTGAAGTACTGGAGCACTTGCTTTAAAAAAAAAACCCTTCTTTTAAAAAAGAAGATTTCCTTTTTAATGTCAATGCATTGTCTTATTGCTGTCACAAAGCACTTTTATAACCAAAGAATTAGTAAGTATCCCATCATGCTAATCGTGTGTGTGTGCAACCTGCAAAAACTCATTTCAGGGAGGAGACCCCCCCACTGGACACCCCAAAAACTCCCAGCATTGTGGGGACCTTTTTGTCCCTAAAATCACTTTTATCTGTTTTTTTGGGCTTTGTGGGGACATTTGAGAGGTCCCCATGAGGAAAAATGACTTTATCAAAAATGTGTTTGTTTTATTTGAGAAACTAAAAGAGGTAAAAGATGTGCTTTTGGTTACTGAGGTTAAGGTTAGGATTAGGATTAGGTGTAGGTGTAAAATGATATACATCTAGTCATTATGGGAGTCTATGGAAGGACCTCACAAAGATTGTAATACAAGACTGTGTGTGTGTGTGTGTGTGTGTGTGTGTGTGTGTGAGTGTATGTTCACTTGCTTGCAAGCATAGGACTCCATCTCAGGAAAGTAGAAACAACCTCCATCATGCATGCAGTAGGAGTCATGGCTGGACGGGCAGCTCTCCACTGTGTTGCCCCGTTGCCATGGAGATGTGACATCTGCTGCATTGCCTGTGATCACCCCCGAAGGGGCGCTGGTGGTCTTTGCTGAGCCAGAAAAGAGAGAGAGAGAGAGAGAGAGAAGGAAATGATAATCTCACCAACTCCAACTGCAGCCCTAAAAACACCGAGCAACTCCAAACAGGGCAGTGCAAACACTTAGATTTTTCCAATGATCAAATAATCAATCATTATAGAGAATAAACCTTTAATTG
Organism: Distichodus sexfasciatus; assembly: GCA_032718565.1. Lineage (NCBI taxonomy): Eukaryota > Metazoa > Chordata > Actinopteri > Characiformes > Distichodontidae > Distichodus > Distichodus sexfasciatus. The sequence goes on along the minus strand of JAVGVS010000379.1, from coordinate 191,032 downwards.
GTAGAATACATAAAGAGCAATCTTTAATATTGTTGTATCTGTATGCTTAAAACATGTATACTGTATATTGTCACAGTCCCCCTGGGCTTCGGCCGGACAGTGCCCCCTCGAACTCAGCAGAGCGGCCAGCAGATGCCGCCATTTAGTTTAGTTTATTGTATTCAGTTCTGTCTCGTGCCCCCTGTCTGTCTTGTCCTTGTCCCGCCTTCCCAGTGTGTCCTATTGGTTGATCAGTGTTCATTAGTTATCGCACCTATGTTGGTTAGTGTTTGGTTCAGCCCCTAATTCTGATTGGTTTACCACTTTATCGTTTGATTTGGCTTGTTTGGTTTCTGATAGGTTGTCCTAGTTTGATGCGTCCTGTTCCTCGTTTCTGTTTCCCTATATAGGTTTGGTTTTTCCCATTGTTTCCCGCCTGTCCACCCTCACTGTAACCCCCCCGTGTCGGCGTGCTACGTGGTTTACTAAAGAGGAGTTTTTGTTTGTGGCTCTCGTGCCCATTTTATGTTCTATTTTTTTAATAAACGGCTTGCAACTTTCACCTCGCCTCATGTCATGCTGACCCGGGACGTGACATATATACTCATTAAACAAAAATAAAAGGATGGGCCTCATTCAGTTTGCTCTTAAGAAGGTAAAGACATTTAAACAGTATTATATTATACAAATGTAGAATTCATAAAACCCAATAAACTAATGCTTTCACAGTCCTGCATGCAATACCATTTGCATGAATTCAGCTGTGAATTCTGTTCTTAACTAGGAACGAATCTTAAATAACATAAATAAAAAAACAATAACTGTGAGACGCTTGGTGAAGTTGGTTTAAAGAACAAATTTCTTCTTAAAAATGTGTGGAAAATGATTAAAAAAAAAAAAAAAAGACTTGCATGGATTTCAACATTACCACAAGTAATATCAATGTAAAATAATTATTGCCTTTGGAAATTCATGCAAGTCTTCCACAAGTTATACTCAATAAAATAATTATACTCAATAAAAATGATTCTTCACTTTAATATGTGCTATAATTTTTCAGGTCACTCCTGAGCGTATACATACACTGATGGTCTTTGAGTTATGATGTATTGACTTAGCATTTTTCGATCTTATGGTATGTGACGTGACAAAAATGTAAATATTTTAAGTTTCAAACGGCAGGCAAATGTAGCAGCGTAGGTTGGGATGTTGCTGGGATGTACATATCTCCCACCTTGTGAGATGCCTCACTCTCACCAGCGATCAATTGTCTCTGTGTTAGAGCTGGTATGTCTCCTGCTGAAAACCATGTCTCGATTTATGATTTTTTTAAGTTACGATGAGGTCATCAGAACCCATCTCCATCATGTCTGTCAACCTAATTGACGTGAGTGATAACCACGCGATTGGTTCGGCACGGCGCAGTTTTCATGATCGCTTCTCGTGGACGGAATGAGTGCTATCGACTATATATATTTTTTCTATTGAGGAAAAGCTATTTCGTGAGAATTGTTTATCGTTTTTCACCCAGCGCTAACTGCAAGACGACAAATTCCCCCTCACACCTAAAACTAATTCTGATTTAAGAAACAGGTGTGTGTGTTCTCTCACCGACACAGTTACGCCCGTCTCCACTGAAGCCACGTCTGCAGCGGCAGTCGTATGCCCCAGCCGTGTTCACACACTCCGAAAGAGGACTGCTACACTCCACCAAACCTGCTGTACACTCATTAATATCTACACACAAACACATACGCACACCATCAATACAGCATGCGTGTATGTACACAAACCGAACCCACTAATCAATGAATGACTTCAATAATACTCAACCACAGAAAACACATGCCGATACCCTGCCTCTCACTTTGTACGTGATTGTAATCAATAGCTAACCTAAACAGGGCAACTGGAAAACACTCCCTCATACACACACTTACCTACGCAGGAGTGTCCATCTCCAGTGAAGCCGCTTAGACATTTGCAGACTGCAGCTCCGTCGTCAAGTAGACACTGAGCATTTACATCACAACTCAGAGAGAAACACTCATCCTGATCTACACAGCAAACACCAACAAAAACAATGTTACTCACACCATCCTTGTAAACAACACCATCGTTACTCACAACACTATCCTTACGAACATCATCATTACTCATATTATCTCTCACAACGCCATCCTTACAAACAACAGCACCATTACTCACATCACCTTTACCCATAACTCCATCCTTACTCACAACATTATTACTCATAACACTGCCATTACTTACAAATATGTTACTATTTACACCACCAGTACTCACAATACCATCTTCACTCTCAACACCACTCCTACCCATAACACCCTCATTATTCACAACATCACCATTACACACACTAGCCTTACCCAGATCATGACTCAAAACATCTTTTGTGCTTAGATAACTATTGCTCACAATACCATAATACTGGCATCATTATTACTCATAACACAATTCTTACCCACAACACTGCCATTACTCACATCATAACTCATGACATCATCTGACATCACTATTATTCACCGTACCACATTTCACACAACACTGCCGTTACTCAACAACATTGGCCTTACTTACACCACCACCATTACTCATATCATTACTCACAACACCATCCTTGGGAACATTACTCACACCATCACAATTACACACTCCAACACCACTACACAAAACACCACCTTTACTCATAAAACTGGCATTACTCACACCACATTACTCACAATATCACTATGACTCATCCTTTCTTACATCACTATTACTCACAACACCACCAATACTCACACCATCCTTACAACACCACCCTTACTCATAACACCATCTTTACTCACAACACCATCCTTACTCACAACACAACCATTACTCACAACACCATCCTTACAACACCACCCTTACTCACAACACCACCCTTACTCACAACACAACCATTACTCACAACACCATCCTTACTCACAACACAACCATTACTCACAACACCATCCTTACAACGTCACCCTTACTCACAACACCACCCTTACTCACAACACAACCATTACTCACAACACCATCCTTACTCACAAAACCATCCTTACAACACCATCCTTACAACACCACCCTTACTCACAACACCATCATTACTCACAAAAACAAGATGACCCACAACAGCACCATTACTCACAACACTGTCCTTACACACATCCCCACCTTTAATCATAACACCATGCAACACGATTCCTTCTCACAACACCTGTAGTCCAAACAGCATCCTCACTCACATCATCTTCATTCACATTATAATTATAATAATCTCATCGCTACGATTACATACAACACCAACAATTACTCACAACATCAACATTGTTACTCCTGTTAGTGCAAACACCACTACTACTTACAACTCCACTTTTACTCATGACCCTACCATATTTCCAACACTCATGAGTTCACCACTAACAAATCTGGCTGTGTACCTGACACCATCTTTTCAGTGAAGGTTGCTGATTCTCCAGCCTCAGGTAAAGACAGACGTGTACTCTCGTCGTATAAGGATTTATTTTTCAGGTGGTCACTCCAGCCTCCCTCACTGGACTCTAGCACAGAAAACACAGTGTTGTTAAATTATAAAAATGGCACTCCAGAAACAAATCCTTAATAAAATTATAAATATATGGAATTTGTTTTTAAACTCCCAGACCAACCTGCAGAAGAGATTTCAGTGGGGAAGCAGGTTTTGCCGTCCCCAGACAAGACATGATGTGAGTGACAGGCGCAGTGGATCACCCCAAATCTGCTCTCACACAGGTGGGAACAGCCTCCATTTCTATGCAGGCAAAGGTTTACTCCTATGATAAAAATAACACAAGATGCATTGATTTTACACACTGCACTACCCACATTATATTTCTCATAGATTTCTATATAATTGTGCATATCGTGAAATGATGTTGAAATGATTACTGTTACCACATTAACATGTTGTAATACAGATAGTTTGCTATAGAAGGTGTATTTAGAAAAGTAAAGTAATACATAATGAGATGAGAATAAAGCTCTACTGGTCTTAACTTGAAGACCTGGGCCCTCATTTATCAACTGTTCTTACGCACAGATTTGTGCGGGGTTTTTTTTTGTGTGTGAGAACATTTTCACGCAAAGTGTGGAATTTTTTCTGACAGGGACCTCCCCTCTGAACTGACCGCATTTATTGCCTCTGTCACTTTCTCCCAGACAGTATTCTTCTTTTGATTGGTTACCCCGGAGCTGAGAGAACCAAACAGCAATTTTTGGTTCATTTCGAGCTCGGCAATGAGGACCTCGAGCTCACTTTCGCTGAAGTTTCTTTTTTCTTTGATCTCCTGGCCATTATTTTTTGGGGAAAAAACAAGGATTTTCCGCATGGTTTTTGAAGGATGTGGTGTTACCATATATGGTCAACTGAGGGTGTTTATGAATGCAAATGACCATGAACGGGCACCAGCAGCTGATTAAGAATGTGTGGGATTTATCAACAGTTGATTACTTACAAACATGCGTACGACTGTCCTCCACACGTTTGATAAATCCAGATTTTTTTGTACTTACGAACATTCTAAATTTCATTCGTAGGATAGAATTTAGGACAGTTTCTACAAACGATTGATAAATGAGGGCCCTGGTTCCCCTTTCAGTCTTCCTAAAGTTGAGATCTAGTGTCCTCACAATGATACAAAAATGAGTGTGTGTGTGTGTGTGTGTGTGTACCTGGTTTGACAAGAGGATGCATGATGACCAGAGCTGACGGTTGGACAGTTTCAGTACGGAGACGTTCTGACCCACGTCCAGTTCTCTTAGACATCCGGTAGATGTGATGATCATCCCAGTTGCTGACCCAGAGTGAGTCCTCAAAAACTGCCACCGCAAACGGACGAGCTGCAAACAAGATACATCAAACACATACACAAATTTACTTGGTGATAAGAAGATAATTGTTAAATATTAAGATATATTAAGAAATATTAAGATCTCTAGATTCTGCTCTTACCTAAGTGTGTGTGTGTGTGTGTGTTAGAAAAGCCTCACCTACTTGGTTCTGTCTCAGTGTGTGTCGGTCAGTCCCGTCCAGGCGGGACGACTCGATCTTTCCCGTGCCGATGTCGCACCAGTAGAGGCGCTGGGAGTTGTAGTCCAAGGTAAGACCGCTGGGAGAGACAAGTCCAGAGCTGATCAGAACCTCACGATCTCGACCGTCCAGATCTGAACGCTCCAGGGCCGGCCGACTGCCCACGTCTGTCCAGAACAACTTCCTCCAAACACAAACACACACACATAGACAAAGACGTTCACCAAAACGGGTTCATGTCCCCTATAAGTTTGGACGTATGATCAAGCAGACTTTGACTCATAAATAAATTTTTGTCATTGTTTGATTTGGTTTGTCATTGAAAAGTAAGTGTTTGGTTGTTTTAATTGTTCTGCCCTTTTTGTTTTGGCCCTGCCCTCTCTTTTATTTCAGTGTATATAAGTTTGCCCTTTCCCCTGTGTTCCTTGTCCATCCTTCATAATGTTAAACCTGTCTGTGTTCTGAAGAAAGAACAGTATGTTCTGTTAATTTTAGCCCTTGCGCCTCCCTTTTTAAAAAAAATAATAAAAAGGGATGTCACGCGTTTTTACACAAGTATTTTATTTTTATGCCAGGCAGTGACATGACACTGGCTAAAAAAATCTGGCATTTTAATTTAAGCAGTACTTTAACGTCTCTTTATGTTACAGTCCTGCTTCAGTAAATACAATTCTGCCAGATTTTCCCTTTAACCGTTCACTTAGCTAACTTAAAAGCATTTATTAGTCCTAGGCTGCTAGATTTAATGGTCATAAACTGATATTGACTCAATTGTTAGTCCAGGACTAGTCTGAGCTTGAACATAAAACTTGAACATAAATCATGACACAATGACTATGTAGCATATAAAAAAAAAGTCTTTTATATCACATGTATATCATTATAGGAAAATGATTTGTATTCCAGCAAGTACTTACTGAATATGAAGCCTAAGTCTGTAATCATAAATAAAAAAATATATTTACAATATGCAGAAATATCCTACATCCCCCCTCCAAAATCTTTTATCTCAGCATTATAAAGTGTGTTTAGACTGAGTCAGCAGCCATTCGACTTAAATATTAGGACCAGCTTGTGACTGTTACATTAAAATAATTTATGTAATATTTTGTGAGTTTTCCCCACCTCTCATCTCTCTTTCTCAGGTTTTTTTTTTTTAATCTTAGTTTAACTTGCTCTTTATTCAGCAGCATCACAAGATTACAGCAATCTGCTCACATCCAGCAGCCGGAATTCCAGCTAAAGCTTTACTTTACTATAGAATCTAATCTTTATTATACTCTATATGTCTTTAGGAGATTAAAAAGAGTCCATCCACCCCAACCCTGTGCTCATCTGTGTGTGTGTGTGTGCGTGTGTATGTGTGTGTGTATGTGCGCATGTGTGTGTGCGGTAATGTGTTCAAACTAATATCTTCACTAATGTCTTTTACTGAAAGTAGAACCACTTACAAACCATCGCCAAAATTATTACTTTATGTAAAAGATAAAAATTTTGAGTTCCCTCAGCGTATTGTGATACTTTCTTGTGAGCAAACGTAGTACGCACAAGACACCCATGTTTATGTTTTTCCTCACTTAAAAATATACATCAATATGTATATTTTTCACTTTTAATCTTTATTCATTTATTAGAAAAATGGCAAATTGTGTGTGAGAATACATTTATTAAATTCTTTATAAAATTGCACAGTCATGAATGAGGGTGTGGGCATGAGTGTACGCATGTACAAATGTGGGCAGTGTTCAAACTAATATCTTTATTACAGGTTTAGACTAAAAGTAGAACAAATTTTTGAACACAGACTAATGGAAAAATGATTCTTTTTAGGTTAAATTTACCATAAATATCTGTATTATTTAAATAATCTTTATTTATTTCTTAGAAAAAAGGCAGATTGTGAAAGGTAATACATTCATTTATTTTTTAAGAGACTCAGCAGTCATGAGTGAGTGTGTGAGCTTGAGTGTGTGTTGATGTATTGAGGGGGTTTGTGAGGACCTGAGTGTCTTCTAAAACAATTTTGTCAACTTATTTATGACTTTGAGGAGACACTGGACTGTTGACAACCCAGCCACTGGAGTTAAATGAGTCAGTGTAACTCTTGGAGTGGGTCTCAAGCCCGGACAAATGGGGAGGGTTGTGTCAGAAAGAGCATCCGGTGAAAAAATATTTGCCAATTCCAAATGCGGACAACGAGCCAATCATTCCACTGTGGCAAACCCTTACGGGTGAAGCCGAAAGAAAAGAAGAAGGAGAAATTGGACAAGTCTATATAAAGAAAAATCATTTTGTAGAAAATATTCATGTATTTAGGGGGCTGTGGGGACCTGAATGTACCCTAAATGTTCCCTGGTGGATTTGTGGGGACATTTTGGTATGTGAAGACCGGTTCCCTTACAAAAGAATGGTTTGTAGAAAATGTTCATATTGCATTTGAGAAACTAAAAGAGGTAAATGATTAGCTTTTGGTTATTGAGGTTGAGGTGAGGATTTCATGTAGTTGTTGTGTTATTTAAATCTAGTCAAGGGAAGTAGCTCACAAAGATAGCAATGCAAGAGAGTGTGTGTTTGTGTGTGTGAGAGGTCATACTGTGCTTGGGGGTGGACCGCGATGCCTCTGGGCTTTAAGACGTCCTCATAAATCAGGATCTCTCTCTCTCGGCCGCTCAGAGCGCTACGGGAAATGGTGGATAAGCTGAAAGAGAAAATTAGTTTTTAGTCCGTTTTCAAATCGGATAAGCCCTGCAGTCTCTCAATCCGGTAAGCTTTTTACTGTGTGTGTGTGTGTGCGTGTGAGTTTACCCTCTATCCGTCCAGTAGAGTTTACGGTTGACCCAGTCCACGGCCAGGCCCTCGGGTGACGTCAGGCTGGTGGAGAGCAGCACGTCTCTGGATCCTCCATCCACAGAAACTCGCCCAATCTCCTTACTCACAGTGTCGACAAAGTAAACCTAAACCATATACACATCAGGTAAATGATGTGTACTCACCAAAATAAATTCACAATTCACAATAGGAGTAAAAATCAAAAATAGAAATTAAAAATACAGGATTAAACCAATGCGTTGCAATATTAGTATATTGGATGAGTATAAATAAATGATCTAACAAGTTAAATATATAATTCCATATGAAGATAATATAGGGGTGATGTAATGCAACTCAGGGTTAAGGGTCCCAGGGTTAAGTGGTGGTAGTGCTGGAGATAGGATTCAAACCCTCATCCTCTTGGTCCAGAGGCAAGTATCCTAACCAATAGACGACCATTACCCCTAAAAATCTGTTTTGATTAAACCATACGTTTGGAGATCCAAATCCCTGTACAGCCTTAAAAATCCACTATAAGGGTCCCTTAGCAACCCCAAGTCACTCCAGAGAGACTGTTCAAAGCATCAGTTAATTGCCAAAAATGTGTTGTATATGTTACGGGGGACAGCACAGTGACACAGTGGTTAGCACTGTCAAATCACAGCAATAAGGTTCTTGGTTTGATCCTGAGGTTGTCTGTGGGATCTTTCTGTGTGGAGTTTGTGGCTCTCCCTGTGTTGGTGTGAGTTACTTTAAAATTGGCTCCATACGGTGTGAATGTGAGTGTGTGTGCTGTGAGGTGTGACTGCGCCCGCCAAGGGGAGATCCCCGCCTAGCGCCCGAAGTCCCAGGATAGGCTCCGGAGACTCACCTCCGGACTAAGAGGTTGTGAGTTCAAAGCCTATCTCCAGCACTACCGCTACTGGGTCCCTGTACAAGACCATTAAGCCCAGGTTGCTGCAGGGAGACTGTTTCTGAAATTAGGAAATGGAAGTCACTTTGGATAAGGCCGTCTGCTGAAATGCCCTAAATGTTAATGGTGTTGCAATAAATTGCAGTTTCATCTTTTGGCCACCAGATGGAGAACTGCACACACACATCAACACACTTGCTGTTACTTCGCGGCTCTCCAGTCCAATCAGCCACTCCCAAAAATCAGACTCTACACCTGCAGACGGGGAACGAAACAACCTTTGGGGACGATAAGTGGTGTCCACATTTAGTTTTTCCTTACATATAATTTGTATTACAATGAACTGAAGAAAGATGTCTCCCAACGTGTTATTTTAACACATTTTGATATAAGCATTATTCAGTGTTTGTGTTATTGTGTTATTTGTGTTGATCACATCAGTGTTAGTTCCGTAAAGAAGGAATTCTGGTGTAGTTTTAAATATTAACATTTTAACATTAACATTTTTTGAAAGTGTTGATTTAACCCAGAAAAGGGTGTAGGTTTGCTTTGGGAATTGGTGGAGACATAAAAGCTTCTCCTTTACTTTATGATACATAACACCATATCAAACATAACTATTTTACAAATATAATAGCAATGCTATTTTTGAAAACTGACTTGTATATCCATTTTAAATACATGTTAATGAATTAATTCTGTGAAGTTACAGTAACTAGCGACCAGCAAAGAGGCAGTTTAATAAAGATTTCTTAACTTTACTTCAGCAATAGTGCAACTCTACAAATCTTTCATACGTCAACATATAAATGATGTGATCATTTGGCTGCCGTCGTCGCGCTACTTTGTCTTTGGTGCAACAACAACCAAAAGTGGCTCCAGTCTCTCACACATCAGCAGGAAAATGTAAAAGTCAATCACATTCTGCGTTTGGGAGCTGGGTCTCGAGTAGAGATTGAGATTTATTACTTTGTACACCTAGATTATGTTAGATATTCATGAAGCGTTGATCAAAATTGGGGACAGTTTGGCAGTCACTAGATATTGGTTGAGACACATCCACATGATATTCTACGGCCTCAACACTGGAATTATCACTTTGTGCACTGTTATGTCAGGAAGGGAATCGATGTAAAACATTTTCCAAATCAGTATGCGGAAAATAATGATTCGCAAGACAAAGAAGAGGAAGAATCTGTCCAAAATCTCTTGGAGATGTCCCCAGAAGTATACTGAAGTAAACATGTGTATGCGTGTGTGTGTTACCTCGTTGTGTATAGGGTCATAGTCCACAGCTATCAGAGAGCCTCCTGGATCCTCCAGCACCTTTCTGACCTCTGACCCGTTCATGCTGACTGTTCTGATGTCCACCTTGTTAGCAAAGAGCAGGAATGCAGGAGGACCTAAGAGGCAGCAGGGTGAGAGAGAGAGTTGTCTTAAAATTCCAGGTTATGGTTAGGCTGAGAGTGTTAGCGGGATAGTGGTTATAAGATATTTATGTCTTTATGAGGACATCTGTATACGTGAGGGCCAGTCCTCATGAGGAAAAAATGCTCTTCTTCCAGGTTTATGAGAAACTAAATGAGCTAACTGAGGTTGAGGAGTTGGCCCTTTGATCGGAAGGTTGTCGGCTTGAGTCCCGGGTCAGTAAAGGTACCACTGAGGTACTCATGAGAAAGGTACCATAACAAGCTGTCCACTGCTCTTTCACGGATGGGTCAAATGCTGCGCTCACATTTCATTGTGGTGCACTGTGTGCTGTGCTCACAATGACAAATAATTAATCACTTTAATCACTTAATAATTTGTTCCACTGCAAATATAAATTACCAGATCTCGATGGTATAAAAAGCAAAAAAAAAATGTGTGTGTGTGTGTGTGTGTGTGTGTTTGTGTTGATGTATTTAGGGTTTTTTTCCTTAAAATGGCCACTATGATTTGTGGGGACATTGTGTATAGAAAATGTCCATGTCAAATTTGTGCTTGTGGCTACGGAAGTTAAGTTTAGGGAGTCCATAGAATTAGCTGACAAACATAGTAATACAAGAGTGTGTGTGTGTGTGTGTGTTGGGTCTCGCCTGCGGCTTTGCATTGTTTGCCATCTGGTTGGAGTTGGTATCCAGGTTGGCACTCACACTCCCACCTGCCAGGTGACAGCGTCACACACACCTGACTACAGCCTCCTCCATCCACAGACAGACAGCCTGAGAGCAGCAAAGACCTGGGTCAGTACACACACTACACGCGCACCTAACTACAGCTGTCACCATCAGCAGACAGACAGCCTGAGAGCGGCAAAACCTGGACAATACACACAAATACATTACACACACACACACACACACACACCTGTGCAGGAATGTCCATCAGGTCGCAGTGTGGATCCAACTGGACACACACATACGTCACCCTCTAGTGTGTGTATGCAGGCAAAATCACAGAGGGTGCTGTTCTCCACACATGGTTCAATCTCTACACACACACACACACACAAACACAGAGTTGGGGATGACATCATTAACCATTAAAAACGCAGACACATTTTATGAATATCTATCTATCTATCTATCTATCTATCTATCTATCTATCTATCTATCTAGTCATACGACCCTACATCTATCTATCTATCTATCTATCTATCTATCTATCTATCTAGTCATACGACCCTACATCTATCTATCTGTCTATCTGTCTACATGTCTACATGTCTACATGTCTACGTGTCTATCTATCTAGTCATATGACCCTACGTCTATTTATCTGTCTATCTGTCTATCTAGTTATATGACCCTATCTATCTATCTATCTATCTATCTATCTATCAATCCATCCATCCATCCATCCATATCTCTGTCTGTCTGTCTGTCTGTCTATCTAGTCATGTGATGCTACATCCATCTATCTATCTGTCTGTCTGTCTGTCTGTCTGTCTGTCTGTCCGTCTGTCTGTCTACCTATCTACCTATTCATATCTGTATGTCTATCTGCATGTGCTGCAAAATTATAATATTACCATTTCAAATAAAAACACTGCACATTAATAACCAGAATGCTTCATTGTCTACTTCCAACAAATACATTTGTTTCCTTCACCCATCTGCTGGATGTGTTGCTGTTGATATAGTTTTGTCTGAGAAAACGCCCACACTGCCTCAACATAATGGCAAAGCATCTTGTGGAAGGAAGGCAAAATATATTTAATATCTTCCCTTAAATTTGGAGATTGTAAAACATTCACCAAAAATTTGCTGATCAACATGGGATTTAAGTAAGCACAAATAAGAATTACACCCATAAATCGTAATCCATCCTATATTACTATATTACACTGTTTGTTACCACCAACACAATCCAAAGTCATGTTTACAAAACCAAATCTGATAATCACCAGGGTCTATTCCCCCTATCCCCTGTCTGACAAAACTACAGCTTAAAGATCAAAGATTTCACAAAACTCAGTCGCAGAGACGAGAATAGAGCGTGGGTTTCAGAGCGTCCCGGAAAAAGCAGCCTATTTTTATCTTCAAAACAGTGTTGGGCGGATCCCCGGCACGGTGACAGGCTTCCACAGAGTCAGGTGGCTGAGGGGAAACAAGCTGCTTAACGTGAGACTCCCTCCGATCTCTTTATGATGTCAGGTCTTAATCCCGCCCATAATCCCGCCCGAAAAGGTGAAAGTGCGCCAGAGGGCTCCTTAGAGTGAGTGTCACTCAAACGTGGATGAAGTGTGAATGTGTGGATCTAGAGTGTGTGTGGGCACGTGGGTGTATGTGTGTGCTCCACCCCATCCACACCACAGACAGGTCTGAAATCTGCTCAAGCTTTCTGTTGCTTTGTTGGCTCTTAAATAATTAGTTATTTTTTGTAATAAAAAAGGATTCTTCTTGTAATTGAAGAATTGTGCATGTATTTGTGTGTGTGATTGTGGAGGTTAATCTGTTGGTCCTTGGTGTTGCTGCGCTCTTAACCTGCTTAGTGCCGCAAAGCTGCTGACTATATATGTTCCCAGTTACTGATGTGACCTCTCTCATCAGTCTTTTCAGTGTCTCACCATAGCCTCACTGTCTCACCACAATCTCACCAGTTCCTCACTGCTGCCTGAGTACTATATGTCACAATACAACCTTGATGCCTCACCACAACCTCAGCAGTGGCTCACTACTGCCCAAGTATGTCTCATCATGTTTCAGCATGGCCTCAGCAGTGCTTCACAACCGCCCAACTGTGTCTCACCACTGCATCAATGGCTCACCACAATCTCACCAGTGCCTCGATGCAAGTCACCAACAGTGCTTCCTTACTTTGTCCGCCAATGACCTTGCTGCCCCAGCAGTATCACCATTTCTGTCTTGTCACTGCCTTTCTGTCTCACCACAGTCTCACCAGTGCCTCACTACTGCCAAACTGTCTCACCATGGCCTCACTGGCTCAACAGCATCTCACCAGTGCTTAATTACTGTCTCTACTGTGTCTCAACTGTCTCACTAAAGTCTCATTGTGCTGTGTAAGTTGCAGAGTGAGGTTGCCAGCATGGCAAATTCGCATTCAAATAAAAACTTGGCTTGTACTTGAGGCTCTTTCTCTATATGAACACAATTTGTACAACGAGTTATAATCTCTTCATCACTCACCATGACAGGTTTTGGAATCAGGCAGGAGCAGGTATCCTTTGGGGCAGGTGCAAAAATACGAACCCGGAACGTTCTCACAGCCCAGAGAGCAGCCATGGTTCCACAGAGCACACTCGTTTATGTCTGAAAAGAATTTTTCAGCGATTTAAAGAAAGACATGAAGACTTTTATCTACTGGATACTTAATTGAAAGGTGTCACGTCTGGAAGACTTTTAAGTCACTAAAGAAAATATGCACAATAATGCACTTTGAGTTTTTGAACACGGGGGGATTTATTATTTTAAGAATCAACTTGACAACAATGTGACAGCTAAGGAACAGTTTTCTTTTGGAGCTTTCTTAAGAACAAGCTTTATGATTTTTGGTAGGTGTGCAGGTCCTCCTGCCCTACTATCTGAGCAGGCGTTTATGATCACATAAACCATAAACCATGCACAACCATGGTGGTGGTGGTCTAGTGGTTAGGATGCTCGACTCTGGACCAAAAGGTCGTAGGCTCGAATCCTACCTCCAGCACTACCAACATTGGGTCCCTGAGCAAGACTCTTAACTCCAAGTTGCTCCAGAGAGTGCCTGATATTAAGAAATGGAAGTCGCTCTGGGTAAGAGCGTCTGGAAATAGAAATGCTGAGGCATGAGTGTTGTACCTTGACAGAAGTCACCCTGTTCATTAAGGGTGAAACCGCTCCTGCATCTACACTGACCAGAGTCACTGGTAGATGAACAGACACTCACACACTCCTCTGTCTGTGGGTCACACCCTTCAAATCAAAATACAGGTCATACATTATCATCATGTCCAACATGAGACTAATTAATAGATTAAAGCAGTTGCATTCATCCATTTACTAATGTATTTGCTGATTCTCTGATTAATTGTGTGAAGGTCAAAGCAACACTGACCATGATTGGTGGTGTGTCCAGTCTCTGGTACAGGCTGGATGATTGGATGCACAATTTTAACATCTGTAGGAACCTGCAGCATGTTTTTATCCAGAAACCTTTCTGGAGTTCCTCCCGTGTTCTTGTTAAAGCGTGTTATTGTGCGTGATGTGGAATCTGTCATATAAACGTGATCCAGAAAAACTGACATCCTCAGAGGCTTCGATCTGCTCACCCTAAGAAAGAAAAGTGTACGTTTAGAATACTACTTCTAAGAATAAGTAAGCATACACTCAGTTAACTATTTATGCACTTAAAAGAGATACACAAAACAAATTAAACTTAGTTTATACTAACAAGCATTCAAAAAATCCTGCACTTAAATTTGAAATATACTTGCATAGCAGTTGCAACCTTCACATGCTTGAATACATAATCTCATCACAAAACATCTACTACAGTTAAAAATATATTTCAAGCATAAAATAATACCTAGACACGTAGAAGTTCAAAGTAAACTATGAGTATGATGTTAGCTTAATTAAAGAAAACATCCTCATATTTACTATATAAAGATGATTACAATACAGTTGTTTACAGAAAGTATATAAGCTAACAAGAAGGGCTAGAAGTATATAAAAAGTATACTAGCAGTATAAATATTTTTGCTTGCTGTATTTTTCAAAGTATATTTTTATAAACAAAATATGTGAAGGGCACAGTGGCGCAGTGATTAATGCTGCCGCCTTACAGCGAGAAGGTCCTGTTCGATCCCTGGGTCAGATGTATATAACTAATTCATATAAGCTCATTTATAGCATAGTTCAGTTTATTCAAAGTACAAAATCAATTTAAGACATGAATGAGTCAGGTAGTGCCCCTATTTTACTATGCTTACAGTTAAAAGTGTACTTTTATACACAAAAGTTTTTGTCCATAACCATTTTTGTCCATAACTGTTTTGAAATAATAAACTTACACATATACTACAAGTACTACATTATACTATATTAGTATACTCCAAGTGTAT
>JAVGVS010000379.1:100000-169578 GCA_032718565.1 Distichodus sexfasciatus | reverse complement strand
TTTTATACGTAGAGATGTAGTCCAATGTTCTATACATAAAAAAAAATCTATCAAAAAACAAAATGGAAGCAACTAGATTATTACAGAAATTATTCACTCTAATTCAAGTAAATGCAATTAATAAATGACTCAATGATAAAAATAAAAGAACTCAGTGATATTGTAAAAAATGATAAAATATATAAAAAGGATACATAAATAAAAAATACTAAGAAAAAACAAGTAAAAAGACCTATACATTTAAAAAGAAACATTTAAAGAAGAAATTTACACACAAATAAATGTAAAACAACTTGTAAATTAAGATAACTCGATGATATTAAAAGAGGGAAATAGGAATACCATAATTAAAATAACAAATATTAAAAGTTAGGGTGAAGACATGAATTTTTAAAAGCTTTTTAAAACCTGCAAGTGTTTCTGCTTCTCTAATTACTGCTAGTAATGTGGTCCACTCTTTAAGTGCATAATGACTAAAAGCTGCCTCCCCACTGTATTTCTCATTAATTCTTGGTCCATGCAGAATCTTTCCAGATCTGCTAAAGTTTGCTGTAAACGTTTACTACTATGATAATAATACTTTGGTCCAGAGGCAAGTATCCCAAACACTAGACCACTTTCACCTGACTTCGAGTTGTGAGCTTATTAGAATTAGGTTATATTTACATCTAGATATTTTAAGTTTGATTCTGGTTTTGACCTTTCTGTGTGGGGTTCGCAGGCATGTGTGCCCAGGGTTTGTCCCCACCCCCGCAGTTCTAATAATGAATGAATGAATGAATAAGATTGGGGTGGTGGTGGTCTACTGGTTAGAATACTGGCCTCTGAAACAAAAAGTCATAAGTTCAAATCCTATCTCCAGCATCATTGGGTCCCTGAGCAAGAACCCTAACCCTAGTTGCTGTCCCTGAAATTAGAAAAATGGAAGTTGCTCTGGAAAGGCCATCCACAAAAATACCACAAATATATGTACAGTATATCAATGGAAATCAATTTGATCGACTTCCACCTTCCTCAAACTGCTGCTTATTGTCTGACCCCAAACATTCACTCATTCATTATTATCAGAACCAAACCCAGCCACTGAGGATACACGAGTCAGTGTAACAGGAAGAGCGTCCAGTGTAAACTTTTGCCAGTTCGATATGCGGACAACAAGGATCCGCTGTGGGGAGTAATGGGAGAAGTTGAAAGCAGAAGAAGAAGAATTCGTTATCTGAACTGCTTAATCCCTATTGCTGTTGCAAGGACCGGAGCCTATCCTGGAACTATGGGGTGGGCACACACACTTACACTCACACCTATAATTTGCGTGAGTGATTATTTGTCATTGTGGACACACCACTGCACAGTACATAGTGTACCACAACCAAATGTGAGCTCTGCATTTGACTCTGCGGTGGACGGCTTTTTGGCAGCACCCAGGGAACAGTGCTTGCTCATGAGTACCTCAGTGGTACCTTTTTACCAATGTGGGATTCGGAGATACACACCCTAACCATTACACAACAAACTTCCCCTACAGTTACCTAGAGTCACCAATCAACCTATATTACATTTTGGACTGTTGTCTATTGTAATAGACAAAAAAGCGGCAACTGCCGGTACTCAAAGTTTACTCTTACACTCAAAAGTGTACTTTTATAAACTAAAAAGTGGGCCAGTTTAGTATAAGTATAAAAATATATAAATAAAATATAAGTAGATATATACTGTATATTACTTAAGTAAAAAGTCTACAGTGTAATTCCTTTTGTGTCATTAAATACAAACTATTATGAAATGTTTCAGGTGTAGCGTCTAATATCCTGCCATTTCATTCAGTTATTTTTAGAAACGAGCAGCAACAACATAATCTCAGGCTTAGTTGTAATCTGCTATGAGGAGCGATGACTGTGGCTGAGTAACACACACACACACACACACACTCATATTAACGTCACTCTAATTTTGGTTAAAATCCACATCGATAATGATGAGTGTAGCTAAATAAGTCCATACCTTATTTAAACACTATCTCTAATAATAAGCGGAATAACTGACATTAAACGTTTCTGTCCTTATGGTTTTCATAAATTCATTTTAATACAAAATATATTACCAATAACCAAATAGGGACAATGTTTTTCCTCCCCAAAGTTAGTTCTATCCCTTCCTTAATCTGCAGGTGTAGAGTCTAAAATTTGTCCAGGTCAGAAACACAAACACATTTCTTAAGACATTTTGTCATTTCACACGTCCAAAACAGAAGCGATTAGATTTAAGAAAGTTTTAATTCTTCTCAAACGAACTCTTTTATGGCTTTTAGAAATCAACAGTTTAGTAAATGTGCACCAGCAGTCGAAGGTTTATGCACATCACAGGTTTTAACCCTCTGAGATTCTTGAATCTTGAAAAGTAGAAAAAACTGGTCTCCTGCACATTTTCTTTTCTTCAAATTTGCGGTATTTCAATTTATTTCATAAAGTGCAGATGCTTTTGTTCTTGTTAAACATTGAAAATTCTTGAGCGAAGAACTTTGAATAAAACTAGAGATGCATTTCCGCAAGAATGTGATTGCTCAAGTTTTGTAGCTGGGACATGAAAACTGGCTGAGTAGAAAGACTTTGATTGAAATGCATTACAGTAAATGGGGGTGAACGAGGGATGAGAAAAGTAAGAAAAAGATTAGGTGCGGGTGGCACCAGAATGAGATATGTGTTCAGTGAGGTGGTCTGAGATGGCATAAGAACCATGTTGACTGTCATATGAAAACAGGATGAGGCTTTGGTGGCTTTTTGATTTGGTGGCTTTGTGACAAATGGTGGCCATGCAGTAAAGCACTGAAATTTGAGCTCCATGTTAGTCTATGGGGGGAAAATAGGTGAAAAAATGGACAAAACTGAGTGCAACTTTTAAAAACGTGTAAAGAAGCAAACGACACCACAATAGCCTCTACATTTTAGAATGGGAAGAACGTTTCCAGCACAAAAATTGTAGCAGGAGTTGCAGTCAGAAAAAGTGTGTAATAAAAATTGGATAACGTGATTCCTCACCACGACCACTTGAATATAAAATGGAAAGAGTGTGTTACAGTGCAAGTGTGACATCCTTTTAACCAGTTTGTGTGGTGATGGCGAAGTCACCCTCTAAGTTGTAACTTTAACAATTTATTGTATGAAGTCTGCACACAACAACTGGAATTTGTAACCAGAAAGACTTCCATAGCATGTTGCAGCCACATGCCGTTCCATCAGACAATACACTCTTTTGTCAGCCGTTCCTTATGCAACAGGAAAACAAGCTCAAAGATATTACATTTTACTGATAATAAAGCTACTCAAAGGGTGAACATGCTGCATATTAGTTTGTTCAATTATTGTGTACAGAATATTAGACCTCGTTCACTGATTCTTCTTAACTAGAAATTTGCTTTAAAACCAACTTCTGCACTTTTCAAGAAGAATCTACAACTGCTGATGAGTACTTGTACAACAAATTTTACAATTCAAGATTTAATATTCCTTATTTGTCACATACATAGTTATACGAGTACAATGTAGTGAAATATACTCTAAATGATCCCAAGACTGTGTAAATCAAAAGGGAGAATTTCGAAATTAGTTTTGAAAAGTTTACAAGTTAAGAACAGTAAACGGAAAAGTAAGAATCAATTACATACATAAAATACAGAAAATAGAGAAAAATATCCATACACCCTTGTAAATAAAAGAACCAACACTGGTTCATTACAGTGATACCTTATGGGGAACCTTCTTTGGTTCTACAACGACCCTTTTTACCCATTGGTTCTTAGCAGAACCATTTATCATGACGTTATCATGAAGAATTTAGTCTAAAGAGTATTTGTACTTTTATTTGTACCTGTGTTCAATATGTGCAATATGTAATAATGTTTGGTAAAACTTAACTTTATATAAATTGCAATAACTGATCTCTCTAAAGAGCGGTGGCAGATGTTACAATTATAAATCGTGCCATAAAAATTATTTCTACACACAGCCACAAATGAATCAGTAGGTTAGGCATAGGATCAGTAGCCATTAATGTCATACCTTAACATAAAGCGTTCTTCAAAGCGCTGAAAGTGATATAAGGTGTTACTTTAAAAACTTTTTAGCATTCAGTTTTCCAAAGAACCTTAAACAGCGTAAAACGATTCTACACCATAAAAAGGTTCTCCAGAGCACTAATGAAGAACCAGTTTTTCTTAGAGTGTACACAGGGACTGTATATGTATAAAACTTGAGTTTATTGGATTTCTTCAATTCTAGAGTTGTAATATATTGAACAGTACTGTACTGTACTGTACAGGACTCTCAGCAAATCTATTGCATGCATATTTGAGCAAAACTTTAGCTTATTGGGTTTTCTTCAGTTCTATAGTTACAGATTATACAATTTAAATGTCTTAACTTAAAATTTGGTAAATGAGGCCTGTTGAATGTATTTTCACTAAATATTAAGCAATGTAAAAAACCCTTACCTGTGCAGCTCCAGTTGCCCGTCTTTGCCCCGTATCTGTCCCCCCAGCAGGCTGCGGTGTCAGGGGAGTCAGGGTCAGCAGCAGCAGCAGCAGCGGCAGTGGCTCCCCCACCACTACCGCCACCCAGCCACAAGCACAGGTGCAGGACGGCCACTACCTTCCCCAAAATCATAATCCCTTCCTGGGCGTCTATCCGGCCTGCGCTCTCACTCCTTCCCAGCGACGCAGCGCCACGGCAACCGCCGGCGACCTCCACGCATCTTCAACGCGGCTCTCGGGACAAAACGAGACAAAAAGAGACGACCAAAAGCTGAGCGGGCATCAGGGTCCTATTCACACCAGCCGGGGCAAAAGTGCAAGTCCTGATAGTAAATAAAGAAGAAGCCCAGAACTTTTCAGATTCTCTCTCTCTCTCTCTCTCTCTCTCTCTCTCTCTCTCACACACACACACACACGCACACAAAGCTCCAGTCTCTCTCTTTTGCCTGCCCCCTTGTACCCAGTCTGGCTGTTTTGGAAGCAAAGTATGAAATTCCTGACAGTCCCGTGGTGAATCTAACACATGCTGACACGCTCCAGCTTTCCACTGCTGAACTTCTGAGTTCAGAAGGCACAAAAATGCCACTCCCGAGACACAAACAGGTGTGTTATTCAGTTTGCTGGTGCTGTTTGGGAACACAGAGATATACTCCAAGCCCAAAATCCACAGACAATATGTGATAGTGTGTGGGAGGCATCATTAGATTGAATTCTGTTCTTGTCTCTATACTGTAGGTGTGATGTCCCTCTCGACCTTCCTCCTGTCCCTCTTTCTGTCTGACACAGAAATAAATACTCAGCTGGCATAGTGTATAGTCCCCTATATTTAATTCAATTCAATTTAATTCAATTTCATGTCTATAACATCGCAGCCGAAGGAGTATTCTTTTGAGTCACACATTTGTTGTGTTGAGTCACACTTGTGTTGTGTCGAGTCACACGTGTGTTGTGCCGTATCACACTTGCGTTGTGTTGAGTCACATTTGTGTCATATCACACTTGCGTTGTGTTGAGCCTTAATTGTCTTGTCATATCACACTTGTGTTCTGTTGAGTCACAGCTGTGTTGTCAGATCACATTTGCTTTGTGTGGTATCAAACTTGTGTTGTGCTGAGTAATACTTGTGTTGTGTTGTATCACACTTGCATTATGTTGAGTTACTTGTGTTGAGTCACATTTGCATTGTGTTTTGTGGAGTCACACTTGTGTTGTATCACACTTCTGTTGTGTTGAGTCACACTTGCATTGTGTTGGGTCACACTTGTGCTGTGTTGTGTCACACTTACATTGTGTTGGGTTGCACATGTTGTGGTTAACTTGTGTTGTCACACTTGCATTGTGTTGGGTCACACTTGTGTTGTATCACACTTGTGTTGTGTCACACTTAAATTGTGTTGGGTCACACTTGTGTTGGGTCACACTTGTGTTGTGTAGTGTCACACTTACATTGTGTTGGGTCACACTTGTGTTGTATCACACTTGTGTTGTGTTGTGTCACACTTACACTGTGTTGGGTCACACTTGTGTTGAGTCACACTTGGATTGTGTTAGGTCACTCTTGTGTGTGCAACCTTTGTGAAGTTGCATGTTTTGTGTATTTGAGCGTGCGGCATGTAAAATGTAAAATGCGGTGCATGTGTTGTCATTTTGATGAGTGTTTTGTGGTGTAGCGTCTTCATAACTGCAGTGTGTTTACACGTGCGTTATCAACTTGATTAATATGTTTGTTGCTTTGCAACAACTTTATGTAGAATTACATTTTACAACAGATATTTGTACAACAGACATGACTGATTTACTATAAATATATAAATGAATAAATGAATAAATAAATAAATAAATAAATAAATAGTTGATCAGTTTTCTTTCCTTGGCCCACTTTTGGTAAGTCCTGATTATCCTTGTGCTTGTCCTGTTTTTGTATAAAACGTTGTTTTTTCCGATGCTACTCACTGCCAGGTGCTTTTATAACCATTTCATCAACCTAAACATATTATTTAAGTGAATTAAAGTAAGTGATTATTTGTCGTTGTGGACATGGCACGCAGTGCGCCACAACCAAATATGATCTTTACATTTGATCCATCTGTGAAGAAGTGATGGTACCTTGCTCGCAAGTACCTCAGTGGTTTCTCTACCAGTCTGGGACTTGAACCTTCCCATCACAGGGCAAAATCCATAGCAGTTATGCTACCAACTGCCACATTATATTACTGGTCTATGTGTGTGGAGGGAAAATAACCACAAATTTGATTTATTAGAATGATTGCTCAAGGGTTCTTCATAATCCATGCAATAGTGTAATTAGGTTAGAAGTAATTATGTGGGGTCTGACTAATCTGCTGTATAAAGTAAGCAGTTTCAGCAGAGAATTTTTTGCTGCTTTATTGTGGGTTGTAAAAATGCTTAAAATAAGGCTAGGGGGTTTAAGGGTCAAAGTTAAATGTGTTTCCTGCAGTATCTGTGTCACGCTGGAATGAAACCCAGAGCAGGAGGATTGGGACTGGGAACATGTCACCGTCACCGTCCTCGTCCCGCTTCTTGTTTACTCACTTAAAGCATTCTCTCATTGTGTGAATGACTGCAGCAGTGTTATCTGTCGAAAGTCTGGGAAATACGAGTGTCACGATCAGCAACAACGGCTTCCCTGTGTCTCCACTTAATCCAGAGAGGAAACTCAGCATCACAATGGACCTTCTCACTTACTGAGCCGTGTGAAACCCTGCAGCGGCAATGGTTAAACTAGTGCCGGAAACCTCACACCTTTTTTCCCACTGCATTGGTGCTGGAACTGATATTGGTGTTTTGGTGATCAGCTGCCACTGGAGACAGCAAGATTTTTGGGACCCACATTTCTTACCAACCAAAAGGGAGGAGGGTGACCACACTTGCTCCTGTTCAACTGCACTGGAGCTGGTACTACTGTGAGTGTTTGAGTACTCAGCTGATACTTAACCAGAGAGAATTTTGGAACTCATATTTTTACAGAGAGGCTTATGACAAAACAGGTCCCTTTAATGCTGCACCGGTACCAGTACTGATACTTTCCCCAGTTGGGAACCAGCAAGAATTTTGGAACCCACATTTTTTTTACAAACTTGAAATTTACCACTATTTCACTGCACTGGTGGTAATATTTTGATACTCAGTAGGTACCTGAAATTGGGAACCAGTGAGAATTTTGGAACCCACATTTTTACCACCCTAAATGGAGAAGGGTGATGACACTGGCCCCCTTTCCACTGCACTGGTGCTGGTACTGGTGATAATGTTTTGGTACTTGACCAGGACAAGTTAGGAAACTGAGAATTTTTGATCCAACATACATGCAGGTGGTTGGCAACAATGGTTCCTTTCATACTGCACTGGTGGGAATTTTGGAACTTTTTTTTTTTTAAGAAGAGAGGCGGGTCATGACACTGGCCACTTTTCCACTGCACTGGTGCTAGTGTTCCGGTAGCAGGTGCTTAAGTTGGGAACTGCAGAGAATTTTGGAACCCACATTATTTTTACCAAGCTAAGGAAGAAGGGTGATGGCACTGGCCCCTTTCCCACTGCACCGGTTGCTAGTACTAGTGATGGTGTTTTGGTACTCAACTGGTGCTGAAGTTGATAAATAGAGTTTTGGAAGAATTTTGGAACCTCCCTTTTTTTTTTTTACCAATTTACAGGGAAGTGTGTGACAACACTGGCCCATTTACTGGTGCACTGGTACCAGTACTGGTGCTGGAGTTAGTGCTCGGACACTGCTGAAGGTGGGAACCAGCAAGAATTTTGAGAAGCAAATCTTTTTAAAACTTAAAACTGGCCACATTTCCACAGCGCTGGTGCCAGTGTTTTGGTACTCAGCAGGTGCTAAAGTTGAAAACTAGTGAGAATTTTTTTTTAACATCAACAACTGTATGTCATGACTCCCCCTGGACTTTGAACGTTGTGATGTGTGTTTTCTGTTTAGTGTTGTATGTATTCTGTTCAGCCCTTTTGTGTCTGGTGTCTGTAGTGTTCGGCCATGTTGTGTGTCCTGTGTCAGCCATTTTGTGTCTGTAGTGTTCGGCCATGTTGTGTGTACTGTCTTCTGTCAATCAGTCTATGTCCCACCTTCCCATTGTGTCTTATTGGTAGATCTTGGTTCCTCAGTTTGTTCACCTGTGCTCGTTTATTGTAGTCACACCCTCTCCTTCCCATTTGTTGTCCCTTTATTGGTTGTTTTGTGATCGCTCTCCCATTGGTTCCCCTTTGTTTCATTGGTCCAGCCCCTTGTTTGTGTGTTAGTATTTAAGCTCAGTTTTTCCCAGTGTTTCTTGTTGGTCCACCCTCACATTACCCTCCTGATGTCGGTGTGTTGTTCCTCTGTTGTACATGTAAGCCCTTATCCGTTTGTAGCCCTTGTGCCAGTTTCTGTTTGCCTGTGTTTAGTGTCTGCTTGATCGTTTGGTTTTGGTTGTGGCCCTCGTGCCGGTTTTTTGTTCTTTGTGTTTTATTATTTGGTGAATAAATGTCCTGCACCGTGACCTCGCCTCTTGTGAGAATTTTTTTTTAACATCAACAACTGTAGTTAAACCAGATTACCACCGACTAAGTTTTATACTTATACAACAATGAGTTAGAGAAAATGAAAGTTCACAGACAAACAATTTTTTATTTTTTATTTTTTGAGAGAGTAAGACAACGTAGATAGTAGAGGGTAAGTTAATCCCCTAGATACTCTTTGAAGAGGTGTGTCTTCAGATGTCGTTTGAAGACAGCAAGGGACTCAGCAGTTCTTGTAGCAAGAGGAAGTTCGTTCCACCATTGAGGAGCCAGTACTGCAAAGAGTCTAGATGCATGTCTTTACCAACTTATAGGGAGAAGGGTGACAATGCTGACCCCTTTTCCACTGCACTGGTGGCAATACTGGTGATAATGTTTTGGTACTTAGCTGGGAATTAAGTTGGGAAACAGCAAGAATTTTTGAAACAAATTACATGGAGGTGGTTGACAACAATGGTTCCTTTCATGCTGCACTGGTGGGAATTTTGGAACTCGAATCATTGGATCATTTTGGAGCACTTTGGATCATTTTTTTTACAAACTTAAAGGGAGGTGGGTGACGTCAATGGCCCATTTTCTACTTCACTAGTGGTGGTACTAGAGATAGTGTTTCGGTACTCAGTTGGCGCTGAAGGTGGGAGCCAACAAGAACTTTGAAATCCTAATTTTAACCAACTTTAAGGGAGGTGGGTCATGATACTGGCCACTTTTCCACAGCACTTGGGCCGGTACTGTTGACTAGGGCTGGGTATCGCTGCTGATTTCCTGAATCGATTCGATTCCGATTCACAAGGTCAGGATCCGATTCAATTCTCAATTCGATTCGATTTGATATTGATTTATTTAGAGATTTCTTTGCATCAATACTAGTTTTGCTTGGTTATAAAATAACTTGTTTTAAAACCGAAGTGTTGCCAAACATCGGCCTTTAGGCCAGACAGTGATTTGAGCGGAGCAGCTTCAGCCATGGCTCTATTTGGTTTGGGTTTCGCCGGTCTCACGTTTTTATAGCTCTCCTTGCGCGGTCGCGAGAAGTAGTGCATAGCCGCAGGAAAAGATCGATCCGTGAATTTTTTAATCGATATCGTATTTTCCGAATGAGAATCGATATTGATCGGTGAACCCAGCCCTACTGTTGACAGTGTTTATGTACTCAGCTGGTGCTGAAGTTAACAACCAGCAAGAATTTTGGAAACCAAATTTTTAACCAACTTAAAGGGAGGTGGGTGACAACATAGGCTTATTTTTCACTTCATTGATACTGGTACTGATGATAATGTTTTGGTACTGAGCCAGGGATAATTCCAGAGGCAATTTTTGATCAAATATGGCACCAGTTCCAAATGGATAGTAATCAGCACCAGTGTAGTAGCAATGATTTAGCAACCATTTTTGGACTTACCGGCAAAATGTTGCTTTAAAGTTTTGTCCATAGATGGTAAGATTGGCAATGTTTTTAAGTTAAACAGCTGAATATGGTGTGTGTGTGTGTGCGTGTGTATGTTTCTTTAAAGTTCATGGGAATTTCAACACTCCATTCCCTTAAATTGACAAGCAAGGTGGTGGAAAACTTCAATTTTATGCTATATAACTTTTTGTCCCCAAAATAAGTCAAGGTCATGCACACACGGAAAGAGATTTTTACAGTCAACATATTTTTATTGACTCAACAAAAGACTCGCTAAAATCAAAGCTAACATAATTATGTGAATTTTTTTTCAACAAACAATTTTTAAAACAATAAAGAATCATTTAATTATATTCCACAAAGTGGACATTATATTTACATATTTTATGCATACTGCACACCTCAAAATTGTTTACAAATTTCACACATGTACAAACGTGTATACTGTGTATTTGGGTTAATAAATAAAAAATAAAAGAAATGGCAAAAAATAATAGTTTGTCAGAGTGTTTATAAGGCAATACATTTTCTGTGTTTTCTGCTTGTTCTAAGTTGATCTGTGTAGCGCATGTACAGAGGAGGAGTGTCCCATTAGTTACAGAGGACTGGCTGTGTGCCATTTCTCAGCCGATTAATCACATTCTCACATTTTTGTTTTATAAAACGGAAGGCAACTGCATCATAATCAATTGGAAAACTGCATCAACTATCAATTGGAAAACTGATAAATTACTTTGATCTAAATATATATCTCCCAAAAACTTATCTTAAGATCAACATTAGGGGTGTAAATCACAAATTTCGCCCTGCAGTGTGTTGGCACCTGCCCAGGGTTGGTCCCTGCCTTGCGCCCGTAGTTGTCGGGATTGGCTCCAGTCGCCGCGACCCCGATAGGGATTTAGCCCTTCGGGTAATGAATGAATGAATCACAAAATTTCCTCAGAATATGATATAATATCTGGACAATGATTTGATGTCACAAAGTCTGCAACATTACAATTTCCATGCGATTCAGTTCCAGAATGTGGAATGTGAAAATATAGTGATTTAACGCCATCATTTCCATTCATATCAAAATCACCAAAAAGCAACTAAAATATCATTTGACCTTTTTATTCCTGACCTCAATCAAATATTTAATGAAAAACAATCTTCTCTTTCAACCTGTGCCATATAAAGTGACATTAAACTATGTGTGATGTCAGATAGGTGTTTTCATTTTGACTTGATGGGATTATTGCTCATTGAATCGATGTATTGAAGTAGATTGATGTATTGTTACCCCGCTAATAAACATCTGCACTGAAGTTACTGGTTTGGGAAGTTTCACTGTAAAAAATGCTTCGATCAATTAGTCATGTTATCGCACTTTTTAAAGTTACTTCAACTTAAAAAAGATCATTTATGCAATTTTGACCTTTACGAGCTTTTAGTGTTAGAAGTTTCAAGTTAGTGCACTGTTGATGCCATATTAACTTGTAAACTTGTAAACTGTAAACGTGAATGTGTTAAAAAGTCCCTTTGGTTCAATGTAAAAACTTCAGTTTTATTGCTACCTTAATGTTTCAAATAAAATTTTAGTCTAGTTTTGTATTGCTCTCTATTGTCCTCGTTTTGATTTATCTGTAAGATGTATAAGACCTGAAAAAACCTCACTGATTGTGTCAATTATTGTTTTAAGTTGGTATAAATAAAAAGTATGCTAGCATGTTTTCATTGATAGCTCAAATCATATCTTACAGTGTAGCTCTGCCCCAACCCCCAACCATTGCTCTATAACGAATGTTAAAAAATAATAAAATGTGACAGTCACATTGTGAGCACTTTTATCTGCCTTGTATATAAATTATGTGGAATAATCCCATGTGTGGTCTTGTAAACACAGAAATAGGACAGTTTCCAGTTTTGGGCACTAACACAGGTATTCGGATCGCGAGCTGTCACTTTTGTATGTCATTTGCGAGTCTATACTCGAGCGTGAACAAAGCAGCATCCTCTCCGACTCCCGGGTTTGCCTCCTGGCCCAGATGTCATTGCTTGGTCCATTCATCGTCCTCTGCTTCATGGTAAGTGTCTCAAACTTGACATAGGTCTCTTTGGACAGGTCCTCGTCATCCCCTGCGTTCCGGCCCCCGCCTCCCTTACAGTAGAGCAAAACGATCTTGTATAGCAGCAATGCGATGAGCGGCAGAGCCACGGCACATGCCACTGCGCTCGCTATTATCAGCCACTTGTTTTGGCCCTCCTCCGTCACTACGTCCAGGGTGCTAAAGTTGACGCACTGACCCTTTCCCGAAACAAAACCCTTGGCGAGCAAGCAGACGGTGTACAGCTGGCTGGGAAGAAGGTTCTCCAGCAGAAGTTTGCCCAGTCCGACCTCGGTGTCCATCGTCTCTTTATTTTCTTCCATGGCGTATGGAAAGTAAACCACTGAAAGCGGAGTGTCGCTCGGCAAACCCTCACTCGTCCAAAGCACCACTGCAGCGTCGTTTGTCTCCTCAACCACATCCACATCCTTCACGTAGGAATTCCCAACTTTCCTGTCTGGGACCGGATTCTTGGCGTCCTTTCCTTGCTGCATTTTGGCTGGTGTGTCCCCTGCAGGAGGAGAACGCTGGATTCCACCTCCAGGACCCGGATTCCGATCCGGGCTCAGGTCCGGGTTTGTCTTGCTGAGTGTGTTGGACGACGTGGTCAGAAAAGGTTTGGAGGTGGAGCCACTTGACAATGGAAGAGTGGTACCCGTGGAAGGAGGTGGGGACGGAGCCGATGTCCTCAAGGCCTCGTCAGGTTTCCTGGTGCCAGGGAATGTCGGGGGCCTTGTGCTCAAATCTGTCCCTGCCAGGGAAAGTGTGATGAAGGCCTCGGCACTCCCTGCCACGTTTTTGGCCTTGCAGCGGTAGATTCCAGCGTCGCTTACTACAATCCCGTGTAAGCTCAGGATGGACCACCGGACGCCTTCGCCGGGGGATTCATGCACAACTGCAGGCAAATATGCAAAGTTTGTAAAAACTCAGGGGGTAGAAATGTAGAAAAGGAGACACACCAAAGACCTCAGTAAAGGTACCTGTGTTATTAACAGGCGATCCATCAGCTTTGCTCCAGTAGAGGTTGGGAGTTGGGTAACCTGTAGCATCGCAACGTAGCAATACGTTGCTACTCAGAGTTGAGGTGATTTTGGTGGCCGAGGTCATCACTGATGGCTTGACGCACTGGTCCAGTTCGGCTCGCTGGAACAGAACCCCGGCCAGGTTCTCAGGGCCGCTGCAGGACAGGTATGGGTCCATCAGAACTACGGCAGACTCACTCAGCTTGGACAACTCGATCAGTTTGGAGATGCGACAGTCGCAGTACCACAGGTTGTCCTGGAGACCTGCAAACATTGAATATACCTGATTAGACGTGACATGATAGTTTGGAAATAATAAAACAGTGATAAAACAGTAATGAGCTGCTGACTCTTTGGTGATTCTGTTTACTCCTTCTCCTCCTCCTCCTCCTACTACTACAACTAATAATAATAATAATAATAATAATAATTAATAATAAATAATAATAAAAAATAATAATAATAATAATAGGTTTTATGTATAAAGCACCTTCAAATATAAAAAATACAGACTGAAGGATTTACATTAAGAATAAAAAACAGGAAAAAGATAAGCAACTATGCACTTGGACAATCTGAAATTGGAGGACTTGGTACATGTAAGATGATTAAAAAAATTAAATAAAAAGAAATACCAAGAAAAAAATGATTAAACAGTAAAAGGATTTTTAAAAAGAAACAACTAAAAACTGAAATAAAAACAGGCATATCCAGTAATTTATAATTGATAATGTAGTTATAATATATACTTTGTGTTATAATAATATAATAGTTATAATAAATACTTTTTTATTAACACACACAGATATATATATATATATATATATATATATATATATATATATATATATATAATACATGATAAAATAAGCATTTAAAAATGCTAAATGCTAAACTTAATACAATAAAAAGTCTAAACACTGCTCATAAAACATCATCTTTATAAATATTTATCTTCAGATATCATCTTATACATGTGCTGCTTTCCCTTTTCTGTTGTGGAAAAGTTATCAGATTAAAAACACGAGTAGATGTTGAATAAAATTTCAGATAAAATCAGTCCCTTGGTATAACAGGACTTTGCACATTCTCTCACAACTCAGAATGATTTTTATGTGCCATAAAACCCTCACTTCACTCTCCGAGAGGCCGTAAATTTAAAAGTGAGTCGGGTTTACAACACATCACGACGGGAAGTCTGGTCAGTAAAACATCAGGTGGTGAAGAGCAATCACAACCCGCGTCTAGAGCTGCTTCACCCGACCGTCAACACCAAATCAGACGTCCAGCTGATGAACATGAACAGCTGGAGGGAGGAAACCACAACACCAGACTCTCTATAACACGTTCATATCGACAATTTTCTAACCCCAAGTCAGATGGATTGAGACTAGTGAAGTTCATCAAGTATTGAAATTAAAGTGAATTTTATTGATTAATTGTTTGTCATTGTGAACACAGCACATCACAACTTTTTTGGCAGCGCCCAGGCAGCAGTGCTTAGGGGATATCTTGCTCATGAGTACCCCTGTGGTACCTTTTAGACAAGGTTCAGACTTGAACCAGCAACTGTCTTAATCATAGCTAACTCCCTTATTATTATACTATCAACTGCCCCAAGATACAGTACTTTTGGTAAGTCTGCAGCTCAATGTCTATATAAAGAAATGTTTAGTGTTGAGGAAGCATTTTTAAAAAGCAGTTTTTTGAGCTCAAGTCCGGAACTTGAACCACCGACCTTCTGATTATGCGGCCAACTCCCTAACTGTTACACTACCATCTGCCCTAAAGTACAACAATTCAACCTAAGCTAAATTTACAAAGTAAGAAAAGTAAATTGGTAACGCTACATACAAAAGGTTAAAGTAAGTGAAATTAACTGGTCTTACAAAAGTGCACTAACAAACAGCATGACACCAGAAATGTCAACTAGTCTGAGTATTATGAAATAAAAAAGCTTTGTTATTATTGTTATCCATGATGCACAATGTATATTAACAGGTCTACACTTCTGGTAGAATGCAAAATTTTTGAAATGTAAAAATTGAAATCGAGATATATTCATTCATTCTTTCAATCATTGTCCGAACCACCAGTAGAGAGGAATATATATATATATATATATATATATATATATATATATATATATATATATATATATATATATATACATATATATATATATGTATATATATATATATATATATATATATATACATATATATATATATATATATATATATATACACAGTACTGTGCAAAAGTTTTAGGCAGGTGTGAAAAAAATGCTGTTAACAAAGAATGCTTTCCGAAATATAAATAACGATTGTTTATTTTTATCAATTTACAAAATGCAAAGTGAGCTTAATGTTAAAATCTAAATCAAATCAATATTTGGTGTTACTTACCTTATTTCAAACCAGCATCAATTTATAGGTACACTTGCACAAAGTCAGGATTTTGTAGGATTATAGTCATTATATTATTTTGTAGGATTAGGATGTAGATCTGTGTTAGTCAAGATGTTTGGAACAACTCTACCAGCCGAAGTTCTTCAAAAGTGTGTGCAAGTGTACCTAGAAGAATTGATGCTGTTTTGAAGGCAAAGGGTGGTCACACCAAATATATAGATTTGATTTACATTTCTCTTTTGTTCATTCACTGCATTTTGTTGATTGATGAAAATAAATGATTAATACTTTTTAACACACTAATTTTGAAAGCATTCTTTGTTTACAGCATTTTTTCACACCTGCCTAAAACGTTATATATATATATATATATATATATATATATATATATATATATATATATATATATATATATATATATATGTGTGTGTGTGTATACAGAGAGAGAGAGAGAGAGAAGGTTTAATTTTTACATCTGAAAAACCTGCCATTTTATATTCACCATCTACAACATAGGTCATATGAGACAATTTCAGACAATTTTGCCTCTCACGTATTTTGAGTTTTGACTAAATGATCTTAAAGCAATGCTTTAAAAAATCTGAAAGATTTAGTTTTATTGGGTTAATTCAATTTATTTCTTCTAACATTGTTAGACGGTCATGTTATTTTAAAGACCTCCAGGCTAATTATACCCTGTACAAATTAAATTACTCACATTTTGCCAGAAATAGGACACGAGTTTTAGAATCGGTAGGATCTGCTGTTCCTCTAACTGAACGACACGAGGAGCTTGAGGCTGACAAACACCGCTTGGAAACCCAGCTGCAGATTAACCTGATTTAACTTGCGAACCGATGCCTTGCTTATCTGCAGGATTCCTTGGTAATTTCAACTCTCCAGAAAACAGAGACGTGTATTTGGTCTGATAAACTGAACGGGTTTGTGCGACATCACGCTAAAATAATCGTCCAGCATATTTTTATTTGTTTTCATTTTCAGCCAAAATGCAGCTAGAAGTAAGCGTTGGTCGCTGTGACGTGCATTTGTGCCGTCTTTTAAAGCCGTTTGTAGAAATTTAGTGTGTAGATATTATTTTCCCTCCTTCAGACAAAGCTGTAATCCACCCAGACTTCATTTTTGGGCATTAATCTAAATTAGAAAACGTGCCCTCAGACATCCTATTAACATCAGCTGACCTTCTCACATTCTTACGCCGAGCGAAGCATCTAGGCCACGGTTAGAAGGGAGCTCCCAGCCGTTTAGCAAACTTTTCTTATTTACACAGCTACTACGGTAAAAAACAAACAAACTGTCTTTTTGATAGACAAAAATGTTTGTGAGACATCATATTTCAAATATTTTTGGTAACTTTTTTAAGATACGGTCCTAAGCAACACCCAGGTTTTCATATAAAATTTTTTTGTTAGATAATGGCTCATTTTATTGAATTAAATTAAGTGTTTATTTGTCAGTGTGAAAACAGCACACACTGCACCACAACCAAACCAGTGCATCTGACACAGTTTCTTCAGCTTTTTGGTACTGCCCGAGAGTGCAAGCTTGGGGATCGTAACTTGCTCTATGAGTACCCTTAGATAAAGATTAACTATTATAAGCCTTGTCAAGTTAAGTCCTACATCTAGTAGAGCCAGGGGTAGACTTGCACTCACAACCACTCTGGTCTAGAGGCTAATATTTCCAACTATCATTTAACCTGCAATGAACAACTGCAAACTGTAAAAGCATAAATGTAAGTACTGTTCCTCAGTACTACATTTAAAAATGCAAGAAAGCGTTTGGAAGTTTTTCAAAGCAAAATATGAAGAATCAAGCGTTGGCTCAAGACTTTTACAGCATAAAACAGCTCAGGAAAAAGATGAGACCACATCATTTTTTCTGTTGATTGACTTTGTAATATGTGGTTGTGAGTGTAAATTATACAGGTTGTTATTCTTTTATGAGCTATTGCAGTTGCAGGTCTGTGCAAAATAAGAAAGCAGTCCATATTTTTTATATATAACTGATTTTATAGCAACTCTTCCATGTGTTATATTCGAGATAGAAGAGTTTCTATAAAATAATATATGTATAATTTACAACTTCCAGGTTAGATTGAGATTATTTACTCCATAAAACAATAAGATAATCTACTCCAAAAATGTTTGGGATTGTGAAATAAGCATGGTAAAGTTAAGAACATTGACTTGTTTATTTTACACAGACACAGCCACAAATTGTAAAACCAATGAATCAGAAATAAAGTGAGACAGCTCCTTATTTTTTCCAGAGGTATATATATTTATGCATTTGCACAAATTATTGAACATTATCTATACATATTACTGATTTGTTTTCTACCTGAATGCTGCTGCTATATATTTTCACGTATTACTGAATGCCTCACATAGTTAACTTAGGTGCTACAAAGATAGTTATTTTTTGGACTTTCTGTTTAGAATTTTCCTACTGAACTGCTGCAGATCTTAGGCACAATCAATGCCAAAGACAACTCCAGGACCATAACTGGAATTTGAATATACGTGAAACTTAATTGCATAGTCTCTTTTCTACTTATAATTTAGAAATTTTTATATTTTATACTCTATTTATGTTTCCTTACTCTATGTCTTATTTGATCTTTGTATTGTAGAAACTTTATATAACCGTGATGACAATAACATTTACTTTGACTTTGACTATCAAGCCTTGTTTATCAACTGTTCTAACAAGAAATTTGTTCTTAAAACCCACTTACACTACTTTTCACCAAGATTCTGACATTCACCAATGATTTTCGGAATCTACAAATGCTAAAAGATCACGTTTACACAAATTTTATTTAATGCATGTTTGTGCAAACATTAGCTTTAGCGCTTTAACCATTAGTTTTCTTCAACTCTGCAATAATATATATTAATTATAATATATTATATACTATAAAGTAATTTGACTATTATAAAATATATGAACATATTGCTGCACGAGGCCAATTCTTACTATCACAAAATTATTCCAGAAGCCTGAAAAAGCTCTGTTCCGAACTGTTCCGAAGGATACAGGAAGCTTAAATAAGAGTGGAATAGAGGAAGACTAATGAGATTAACTCGTGCAGAAAGGACACAGAGTTCAGCGTTACTCAAAGATGCGGTGCTAGAAGTGAAAAATTAAACACCACTTGACAAGCTTCTAACAGAATTATGACTGCATGTTTTACACTCCTGTTACCTGCTTGATAAAATATGACAACTAAAAAATCGGCAATAACTGCATAAAGCCGTGCAGTAAGCGGGGACCATGACTGTGGGGAGTGACATGGGATACATTGTATTTTAGGGCTCAAATGACATTACTTTTACGTAGCGCAAAGTAAAGTTCGGGTTAGTTTTAATCTGAGAGACCCTCAGTCATTTTCATTGACCTTGAGAACCTTTATATCTAGCCTTTTCTCATTAAATTAGTTTGGTTCTTTCTTATTTTTAGCTTTAGGCTGTTTTTATCTTATTGTCTTAATTTTAGTCTTTTTAAAAATGACTTTAGTTTTAGCATTTTTTAATGGTTTTTGCTTTAAACCTAAATCACTGAATACTTTTTACTTTTTCCTCAGTGTTGGAAGGTTGCTATAATTTGAAACACTAATGAACTGCTTATTTTAGTAGCTCATCAATAACAAAGCTACATTTTAAATAAATTATCTTTCCAGTTTTAGTTATTTAGTTCTAGTGGTTGTGAAATTAAACAGCTTGTATGTAGTTAGCCATTTTTACTCTGTAGTTTGTTGTGTAGTAACTACTACATTTTTGGAAAAATAATAATAAACACTATTTTATGCAATAACATTTCATTTATGATATATTAGGGCTTGTTATTATTATTTACACTTTTTTGCGCTTGTTTTTAAAGCCTTATTATTTTATTTTTACTTATATACTTATATTACTTATTATTTTAGAATTAACAATGTAATCCAAAGTTTTACTGTATTTAATTGTTTGCCGTTAATCAACCTATTGTCATTTGATGTACTTTAAAATTATGTATGCTGGATATGAATGTCTTTTACCTGAGTAGGCTAATGGTCTTTTATTGTTACATGAAGAATTAATTTTATATCTTGAACAGCTATGAATAAGAGTGACCTTAACCCTCAGTCCATCATTATTACTTTTATTTATCATTTTTGGCTAATTGCCATTTTTGGTGAAGTTAATTTTTTTTATTTACTTTTAAATTGACCTACAATTGACCTTCTTTGATAATGAATGTAAATATAAATATATGTTTATATTTCTATTTATGTTAAAACTACATATTGAAGCTGATCTCCACCCACCCAGTACGATCTTCTGGTTGTTGTCGTTGTTGTTATCAGTGGTCAGCGCTATGGAGAACGGGGTCCAGAGGTCGAAAGCAGGTCAGAGGGCAGTGTAGTCAGCTTGTTGCTGGACAGATCAAGGTAGGTGATGTTGCGCAGGAGGGTTGCGGCCTCGGCCGGCACGTTGCTCAGCAGGTTGTTGTGTAGGTCAAGGGTGCGCAGGCGCGGAGTCTCCCGCAGTGCCCCCCAGGGAAAGCTGGAGATGCGGTTGCCGTCCAGTCGCAGTTCATGCAGCAATTTCAGGTTGTAGAAGCTGGTTGAGTCCAGCGAGCTGACCGCGTTGTAGGTTATCCACAGGTACTGCAGCTCGCTCAGGTAGTAGAAGGCCTGGCGGGACGCGCGCATCAGCTGTTCCTCTCCACACGCAGGGCTTCACCGTGTCCACCGACATTCACCGATCTCACACCGGTCACACTGTATCAAGCAACATCAGAAAGATAATGTTAACAGTGTAATAACTATAGAAAATTTCTCAGGACTGTTCTGGTGATGGACTGACAAGGGAAAAGTAAATGTAAGGCAGACTGTACAATAACTATAAAATATATTCTCAGAACTGTCCTGGTGATGATTTGACAAGAGACAAGTAAACATGAAGAAAACTGAACAATAATAATAATAATAATAATAATAATAATAATAATAATAATTGTAAACAAAAGTATTCTCAGGAACATCCTGGTGATAAGAAACTGTATCATAATTAGAAAATATATTCTCGGAAGTGTCCAGGTAAAGGACAACATAAAAATGATGAAATATGAAGCAAATTATAATCACTATTACAACTGAAGTTACAATTACAGTGCCAAAACTAAAGTAATAAGTAACTTAGTGTAATGAGAGTATAATAAAGCAAACCATAGCTGTGTAATAATTGGTTAAAAGAAATATCCTGGTGATGGACAATGTGAGAAAACCAAAGCATAAAGCAACCGTAACTATCTCATAGTTGAAAAATATAATCAATTCTCAAGACTGTTCGTGATGGATAATGCAATGCAAATGGTCAAAACATAAAGCAAACTGTAATTACAAGTTACAATTATAAAAACTAAATGCTAATATTAAATTAATTAGCAAACGTTGAGTTACAGTTATTGCAATTATAGTTAAAGATGAAACATAAAGAAAATCATAACTGTATAATGTATAATGATGATAGAATGCATTTTGAGATGGTGATGGAGAAATGCAAAGAATATAGATATATCGAAAAACTAAATATAAAGCAAGCAGTATGATAACTGTAAAAATATTCTCAGCACCATCAGGCTGATGGACAAGGCAAAATGGTCAAAACCTAAAGCAAACGGTAATTACAATTATAATTGCAGTTAAAATTGCAATGTTAAAACTATAGTAATAAGAAAATCTTAAATTTTAATCATTACAATTATAGTTATCAAAAGAAGCAAAGTGAAAACCTAAAGGAACTATAATTGTATAATAATTGTAAGATTTCCAGGACCATCCTGGTGATTGACAACATAAAAAAGATATAAAGCACACTATAATCACAATTACAATTGAAGTTACAATTACAACGCTTAAAAACTAAGGTAGTAAGAAAATTATAGCTATAGGTAAAAAAGCATGAAGCAAACCATAACTGTATACTGATTGTAAAAAAATATACATTCCTTAGGACATTCCTGTTGATGGACAAAGCAAAACAAGTAAAGCAAACTATATAATAAATCATATAATAAATGTGAAATATCTTTTCAGAACTGTCCGTAATAATAAGAATAAGAATAAGAATAAGAAATAAGAATAATAAGTAACACAAGAATGTTTTTAAGGTTGAAATAATGGCCCAATCAGTTTCAGGTCAGAGTGAATCATGTGGGAGAGTATCACGTTAATCTGTTTATGCGGAGAAGAACATACAGGTGATTATGGGAGTTATGCTGAGTAGCAGAATCAGAACACAGTGACGCTCACACATTTGTGAGTCACAAGAATGAACGTTAATCTGACAGAAAAATACACACTATAAATCAAAAAGGAGCTCTGTTATCTTTGTTCTGATGAATGGCAAAATTTAAGATTTCCTCTGCTTTCAGTGTATTACATTTTGCAACAAAGTGATAATTGAGATTGTAAGCCACCAAATGTCTAGCCACAATTTCTTTAAGATCCCTATAAATGTTTTTTGTAAAATTGTCTGGAGCAAATTGTCATTGACGATGCGATCGATCGACAGATCAGTCACTGTCAGAGTGAATCAGTTGAATATGTAGGCCATAATTGTTATGTTAATACTGTGCTGTAACTAAATAGTGCTCTTCATATTGTATTAGAATTCTAAATTGAACATCTTTATTAAAAGTCCATTAAAGATCTATACATTTGTTCCTCAGAAAGTTTAGACATATTAATAATATTATACATTTGTAGCAATGAAAAAAAAACAGTAATAAAGCAATACAATTTGTGTGAGAGCGCTCTTGACCGTTTATAGATTCTATTCTTGCTGAGGAACAAATCTCAGATAAGAAAACACAGCATAAGTAGATTTTAACGATTTTAAGACCAATTTCCTTTTTAGGATTAATTTCCTTTTAAGAACAGTTGGTGAATGGGCTCCAGACAAACTCTAGGCTCTAATGGAAAAATTGTCACAATATGTAAATATTGCAAAAGTCTTGAATTGCCTCTTATTTCCTTTATCATTGATTTCCAAAGAGACAGATTTTGCTGGAATTGTAGAAGTTGGTTAAATGTGTTTTAAGAACAAATTTCTTCTTAAGACCGGTTGGTAAGTTTCATTCGATATTATGGAAGATCTTACAAAAGACTGTTGCAGCCAGCAAAAGTCTAGTTCTATATTTCTTTACTTACTAAAAAGTGCATAAGTGGATTTTAACGACTAATTCCTTCTTAAGAACGGTGAATGAGGCACATTCGTTATGGACTACACTACACACTGTGTGAGGAGTGCTTCTAGAAACTGATGTTGTGTGGTGTGTGTTGTGTGTGTTTTACCTGCTGCGCGTGGCATCGCTGCGACTGTGGAACACGCAGGTGCACTGGGCGGGGCAGAAGGCTCGAGCCTCGCTCCAGCAGCACAGCAGCAACACGGCGGTAACCAGACGCATCCTTCACCACACTCACACAACCACCTCACACACACCTCACTCAGACACACCCGGGACCACCGCACGCGCCAGCAGCGCCTGAACTGGGCGGGTTTGGGCCCCACGCGAGGCCTTGCTGAAGACGATCACACGACTGCAGCTGAGAGACGACGAGTGAGGGAGGGAGAGAAAGAGTGGATTAGGAAGAGGACCTCTCTCAGAGCTGTGAGAGAGAACGAGGGAGGGAGGGAGAGAGAGAGAGAGAGAGAGAGAGGGAGAGGGAGAGAGAGAGAGAGAGAGAGAGAGAGAGAGAGAGAGAGAGAGAGAGAGAGAGAGAGAGAGAAAATGTGTGTAAGAGAAACAGAAAAAGAAAGAAAGAGAGAGACACAGAGTGATTGATTGAAAGAAAGAAAGAAAGAAAGAAAGAAAGAAAGAAAGAAAGAAAAAAAGAAAAAAGAAAGAAAGAAGAGTCAGAGAGAGAGAGAGAGGGCGGAGCAGAGGCTGGAGGACAGTTTGGATTAGGAAGCGGATTTCTCAGAGCTGAGTAGGTCATGGAAAGGAAGCAGTGCGTGCGTGTGTGTGTGTTTGTAAACCTCCCAATATGGGGACTTTGACCATTGCAACACACCTATTACTTCAAGATTAATTTCATTTCAAATCTAGTCCCCGTCATGCTCATATCCTTAAATTGTGTGTGTGTGTGTGTTTGTAAACTAACATAATGGGGATAGATTTCAACTGAAAAACGAAATATTCCAAGGCACTCGTGTAGAAAAAAGCCTTTAACGGACTGGGCTACATCATTAAAACGATTAAAAGTGTAGATCTACGCGTTTCGGCATACACAGCCTTCTTCAGGATACACGTCACAAGTTCAAACAAGTATTCTTAAACAATCAGTAGGCAATCACAAGCAGCTGGTTAATCAGTGGGAGTTTCTACACGAGTGCCTTGGAATATTTCTGCTGCTGCTGCTTTTTGAAATCTATCTCCATATGTCCAAAGAGCACCGTTGATTTACTGAAGAGACCAGTGCAGCACTCTTGGCCTTTGTTATTTTGTTAACATAATGGGGACTTTGACCTGATTACACACTGATAAAGCGGGGATGTGTGTGACATACCTCTTATTGTTACGATAACTTATACTGGTTGCCACTTCAATGTACAATACCGCAGCTGCACTTGGCACTTTTAAAAATCATCTCTTTTGCACCTGTCCTGCCCTAGCACATTTACATTTACATAATTTTTACAATGTTTACATTCCCTTGTATTTGCACATTTAACTTTATTTAACTTTTTTATGTTCCTTGGTTCCTTATTGTATAATGTATAGTTTTTTATTTTTGTCCTGTTACTTCCCAGCCCCTGCATATTTAAGTTAGTATTTATGTTTGTAAGTTTGTATTGCGTCTATCTTCCTGTCTATTGCACACAGTTAAAGAGCGGATCAGGATACATTTCACTGCTTGTTGTACCTGTATAACTTGCACGTGACAAATAAAGAATCTTGAATCTTGAATAAAAGCTGTGATTTTGATTTAAGCTGACCTTCTCCCTTTAAAATCTCAGTCCTCATAATGCTCATATTCTTGAAATAATGTGTGTGTCTGTGTGTGTCTGTGTGTGTGGGGTGTGGGCGTGGGTGCGTATAATCTGTGTAGAAACTCTAATCAGCTCAGGTGGGTTTCCCGTCATGACCAGGTTGAGACTGATCATTCTGCCTCCATGGCTTCCTCCATCTCACTCCACACTCTCTCTACCTCTCTCTTATTCTCTTTCTCCCTCACACTCTTTCTCCCCCACATGCATCTCTTAGCCTGAATCCGATTCCACCCCTGAGCCCCAGCCCTCTGTTTTGGGCGTCCACGTGTAGGGGTTACATTGTCCCATTTCTTATTTAGACCGAGGAGTTGGGGGATGGGGAAGGGCTAACTATCACTTCAAACTCAGGGGTACGAGATAGGTCACGTCTGCCTACGTAAAATTCTCTAGAGACTAATGATGACGTGTCACGTTCTGGAAGGG
Source organism: Distichodus sexfasciatus (assembly GCA_032718565.1). Classification (NCBI taxonomy): domain Eukaryota; kingdom Metazoa; phylum Chordata; class Actinopteri; order Characiformes; family Distichodontidae; genus Distichodus; species Distichodus sexfasciatus. The sequence continues at coordinate 144,107 of JAVGVS010000379.1, read as the reverse complement.
GTGTACCATTTCGTAGGGGTAGATTTCAACGCCTTTTCTTACTACTCCATACCCAGGCCAGGCACAAGGGATAGGCTAAGGGTAGGACTCTAAGTTGAAATGTGATTCACTCTTAGCACTCTCAGTTCCTCTCTAACCTAATTTTCTGTCTCTTTCTCTCCTTGTTTCTCCTCTGTGTGTGTGCTGAATGTTGCATGTGTGAGACAGTGTGACACCTGAGTGTGAGTGGAGTCTGGTATATGATTTATAATGAAATGTAGAGAGAAAGAGAGAGAACGTAAGAAAGAGCAGAGATTGGGACTGGCACTCTGCTCATAAGTACCTCAGTGGAAACTTTACCGGTGCTGGATTCGAACCTGCGACCTTCTGATCACGGGGGCGAACACCCTAGTGTCACGCCACCAAAAAAGTGATATATGTTAAATGATATTGATAATGGTAAATGTAATTAATAAGCAGTATAAATGGGTTAAATATTATCCATAAGGAATACAAATACGATAAATATTATTGATAATGGATATACATTTGATAAATATTATTAATAACAGTGAATATAAATAAGGAATTAAAAAGGACAAATATAATTAATGAGGGTAAATATTATATAAAAAGATATAAATACAGTAAATATTATTGATAATGGTATAAATCTGGCAAACATTATTGATAAAAGTAAATATTATTGATAAGTGACATAAATAGGGTAAATCGATGATATAAAATATTATTAATGAGCAATATAAATACGGTACATGTTGTTAAGAGCACTATATAAATAAATTTGAATTTGAATTTGAAATATTATTGATGAGGATACAAAACAGGATAAATATTATTGATAAGGATATAAATGGAGTAAATATTATTGATAATGGTATAAATCTGGCAAACATTATTGATAAAAGTAAATATTATTGATCAGTGACATAAATAGGGTAAATTGCATTGATAAGGGAAATATTATTAATGAGCAATATAAATACGGTACATGTTGTTAAGAGCACTATATAAATAAATTTGAATTTGAATTTGAAATATTATTGATGAGGGATACAAACAGGATAAATATTATTGATGAGGATATAAATGGAGTAAATATTATTGATAAGGGAAAATATTATTAATAAGGGACATAAATACAGTAAATATAATAAATAAGGGCTATAAGTAAGATAATTAAGGACATGAGGCCATTTATTAACAAGTACACCAGTGTAGTTTATTTACGCAAGCAGTTTGTCCCTACAGATCAGAAAAGCCACTGTAAAGCGGTTGGCACATTTATGTACAAAACAGATTCATGGGTACAGCCTGCTACCAAGCATTCTTAAAAGGGACACCTCGCCCAAAACGCTAAAACCAGACTAGCTGTGATGGAAAGTTAATGGGGACAGTCAGCACAGAGAATGCTAACATGCTGCCCTTTATCCTTCATCAGCTACGGACGTCGAGAGAGAACATGCATCAATATCATTTTTCTTCTCGTTTTCTCGTTATTTTTTATCTTGATATAATTTAAGTGATTTTTATAAGTTATATTTGTCATGAGTTCCAGATAATGAGTCATATTTCTTAAGATAACTTTCTTAAGTAACTTATTTCATCTCACAGCAGGGTTAGAATTGCAGTAATACATGATGAACACATTTTGTCTTAAGAAAGTCAGATTTTTTTACAATTAATTTTGAGTTAATTCCAAAGTTAAATTTAAGATTAAGAAATAAAATAAATAGCTCATAATCTCAATAAAACAACTTCCATTTTCTGAAAATCACTCACAATCTTCATATAAAGAAAAGCTGTTTTCTCAAGATTTTCAAGAGTTGTTTTTATATTTTTAGTCTCATTATCTCGGGATCATGAGATAGCAAGAATAACAAAGATGCTGACAAGTTTTTAATTTAAGATAGTAAACTCAATCTCAATAAACCAACTCCCATTTTCTGGAAATCATGAGATATTTTACTTGCAATCTTGATGTAAGGAAAGTTTCTTTCTCAAGAGTGTCTAGAGCTCTTCTTACCTTTTATTCTCGTTATCTCATAATCATGAGATAGCAAGAATAAAAAGGATGTTAAAACATTTCAAATTTAAGAAAGAAAAAGTAACTCCTAATGTCAATAAAGCATCTTCCATTTGCTAGAAATCATGAGATACTTCACTCACAATTGTGATATATAGAACGTTGCTCTCTCACGATTTAAGTAATTTTTACATTTTTATTCTCATCGTCTCGTGATAACAAGAATAAAGAGGGCATTGACGTGTGTCCTCATGTTGACCTCCATAATTAGTAGATAGCCCAGTTCGAACATTTGGGCAGAGGCGACCTTTTAAGCGTGTGTACGAAAGACTAGTACAAGGAGAAGAGAGAGAAAAGAGAGAGAGGGAGAGAGGGAGTTAGCAGGTCAGAAAGCAACAGAGGAACAAGGTTGAGAGCAGGACCGAAGGGTTTTTATAGATTTCACCACAAACTAAACATTTACAAATCAAACACTACCATCAAACAGCAGGAGTTTCAGAGCGATGCAATTAGCGGAGAATTCCAATTTTACTGCACATCATGAGTGTGGGGGATGAGCCAGCATGACAGTCATAAAACTAAAAAAAAGAGTGAAATTAAATGTTTTTTTCTTTTTCTTTTTTTTTTTCTTTGTCTGGAATCCAGTAAAAACGTTTACCATTAAATGCATGACCATGCCACAAAGAACACCGAATTTCACAGTCTTTCCCTAACATTATGGGGATTTAGCTGCAATCCCAATGCACTTACACTGAGAAAGAGAGAGATAAAGAGAGTGAGAGAGAGAGAGACAGAGAGAGAGAGATAAGGAGAGAGAAAGAGAGAAAGAGCTCACAAAATGGTCAAATAAGTGCACGAAAACTAGCTCTTATAAACACTGACGCAACATGACTTGCCAGGCATTTAAAGAACGAAATAAAAACGACATTTCCATCGTTCCAATAGCATAATGACTTGTAAGCAAGACAACATGTGACTTTTTACTGTCATCAAGGTAAATAGTATTATAACTTCTTTAAATATTTGTTTCTGTTTGTGATATTCCCCTTTAAAAACAAAGAAAAAAATACACCAAAAAAGTGACCACAAGCACAAACTTTTGCCTGAATTCTTGTTTTTGTTCTTTTTCTACTTTTAAAACATTACGATCCCTTTCTCCTCCATCCCACCCACCCGCTTTTCAGTAACATGGAATGTATGTTGGATTTTTCACCTGAAATCCTGAAATCGAAGTGCTTCCATCTGGTTACATGTATACATTTACAACATGGCTATATACAAAAGCAGGAAAATTAAGAACCCAAAAAATTAATCGCTCATCTGTAACTATCACCTGTAAGAAAAATAAATCAGGGGCTAATAAGACTGCAGGTAAGTGTGCATGTGGCGGTCAGCCCAGAAACGACCTCGTCACCTTATTATTACTCAGCAAGGAATTTGGGAAAAGAGGTTCGTCGACTCTTCAACCTTCGAAAACTTTAAATGGTGATAAATTCTCCTTCTGAAAAATAAAAAGTGAGCGAAGCCGCAGACTGACGAGTGCTGAGCTGCCAAAACTCGTGAGCTCGTGTTTCCACGCTCGGATACGCTATGCGATGATATCTTGTAGAAAAATAAGAATAATAGTAGTAATAATAAGAAGAAGAATAAACACTTTATGGTACATTTATTTCTTATTTTTGTCTTTCTTTTTTCACATTTTTATTCTCCAAAATAATGCAGTTACTTACTGCTGCTTTCGGGCCAAAAAAGTTGAACTTTTCTCTGATTTTAAGAACAAAACAAATCCCCTGTATTTCTCCTCTTTTTTGTCTAAAAGTGATGACTCCTTCATGTGTGATTTTCTTGAAAATGACACCATCAGAGACAAACACACATGAGAAAAATGTGCTTTTGTTGTTATTTTTGTTTTTTACCCCACAACCGACCCGCTTAATAAGTGTGATGCATGTGTACGTATTGATACTTACAAAATTAAAAAAATTAAATTAAATTGCATAAAGTTCTACTATGACCAATGTCAAAAAAGACAAATATATGGACCTGCACAATCTTTCGAAAAAAGAAAAACGGTACAATACTGTAAAAAACTACAACACTACAACTAGCTTGAAGTAATAATAATAATAATAATAATAATAATAATAATAATAATAATAATAATAATAATAATAATAATAATCGTAGTACTGATGTTTGTGCGAGAGGTCAGGGGTCGGCCGCGGGGTTGGTCATGTGACTGGCCGGTGTGGGCTTCGCCAGCGCTAACGACAGGAAGTGAGAGCGCCGGGCAGGCCCCTCCCCCCTGCGCTACTTCCTGTCTTATGTGTAGGCGTTGAGCCGCTCCTTGGAGCGCGTCGAGTGGATGTCGTGAAGCTCCTGCTCCTCCTTCGACTTGCAGTCCTCGTATTTCTGCATCTTGCAGGCGTCTTTCACGTAGGCCCAGTTAGCAGACAGAACCATCAGGTAGTGGATCTGAAAATGAGAGTGAAAGAGAGAGAAAGACAAGAGTATGGAGTGAGATCACTGTCAAAAATATCAGAGTTTGTCAGAGTTACTTCCAAAATGTACTGCATATTAAAACAGCCGCTTGTAGTGGAGCTTAGATACTTTTAATCACAAGTAGCTTGTAGCTTAAAAAGCTACTGCTTAAAAGTAGCTTCACCAACACTAGACACAAACTGCTGTCTGCTTATAGGAACTAGGAATAGCACGTCTTCTATTTTACGCCCTACATGGGGCCCTACGGTGTCAAATAGAGTGCATTGCACATTCACACTTCATTTGGCTGAATGTCAAACGGCTTTCTGTTTGACAAATAGTGCCCAACGTATGTAGTGTGAAACGCTGGGTGTGTGAAGTCTCACTTTTTGTCTGGGTAGTGAACACTTCTGGATAAACACAATAGAACCATCAAGGGTTCCTACTAAACATTTACATTTACAGCATTTAGCAGACGCTCTTGTCCAGTGCAACTTCCATCATCCTAATTTCAGGAGCAACCTGGGCTTAAGGAGGTGGTAGTGTTGAAGGTATTACTCAAACCCACAAGCTCTTGATCCAGAGGCAAGTATCCTAACCACTAGACCACCAACAAAAAGGAACTTTGTAACTGACAACAACTTTGGTAAATGTTGAGCAGTTATGTAAAATTGTTTCAATCAAAATCAAAAACAAAGTGATTGAGTCATTATTTGTCACTGTGAAAACGTTTTGGAGCAGTGGGCAGCTTTTTGGCAGCGCCCAGGGAGCAGTGCTCGGAGACGTTACCTTGCTCATGACTACCTAAGTGGCATCTTTATCGGTTTGGAACTTGAACTGACAACTTGCCGACCATGTGGCCAACTCTCTAAGCGGTACACAACCCTCAACATAAAAATAAATACATAATAATGTGCCGCACTACTGATTCGACTGACGCGCGTCCCATGGTCTACAAAGAGGATTCAACTCCGTAGGAAGTTCTTAGCATCCCTCATCTGAGTGTGGTGGTGTAAAGTAAGTGTAATTAAAGTGACACTTTTAGCAGCTATACTTGCTACTGTTTTGTTCTTGTAATGAGTTCAAAGTGATTATAAGAGGTATATACATGATGGGGTTTATAGTTTAGTCATGGTGTAGTTAGGACTCGATGGATTCAGGTTAATGGAGACCTCAGACTCGTGACTCGTGAGTTATTTAATGGAACCGGATGATTCACCCAACTGACTTGATGTTGCAAACATACGTATTTTTTATTGAAAATTCTTTGTAACTTAGCAAAAATACATATAATTGTTGTTGAATTTTGTCAGAAATTTGAGGTGGATCACCTCGTCCATGATGCTTCGCTTCTAATTTTCCCCAATTTTAACAGTTTTTGTGTTTTGTAAGGTACACATTTGACAGAGTTACATCACTGACCTGTAACATCATAAAAAATGTTAATATAAGACAGGAAACTATAATGTGAGTCAAAAATGGAGTCTCTATATCTTTGGCAAATGTTAAGCAATTTTCCAAGTTCGTTTAAAGTCCGTCAACAATTGCCGAAGTTATTTTTAAAGCTACAGAGCTCCCAATTTTTTTGACTCACAGTGTATATGATTGAATAACTGGGCTGTGTTCCAAATGGCTCCCTACTTCCTCTGTAGTGTGTTTGCCACTTCATTGTGCAATGAGAATTTTAAGATAAAATGCACTTGAAGCCTCATGGAAGCGTTGCATAAGTTTCTTAGTCCACATTGTTAATGCTTCTTATCATCTTTTTTAGCCACCTGTCTCTCGCCTCTGCCAGCTTTGCAGTCGAAGCCCCAGCTCTGGACCATGCCAGCGGGCAGTGCTATATTTAGGCAGCGCACCAGCAGGAGGCGGTGTTGTAACGCAGTGGGGGGAATTCAGCTCCGAACCCACAACCAACTTCAAGATAAAGCATCCATGTCTGTGTGGTTTCATGGATCCTCCTCTTCCAAACCTCAGAGCGGAATTATTTGATCCTGTTATTTTAGCCACCTGGTGTACATTTTTACCAATATAGTGTTTTAAATAATTAGATAAATAATTATACTGATTTAATTCTCGCCTCCCCCTCAATAAAAATATATTATATCATATTTAAAAATAAATTAAACACATTTTTTTGAATAATTATATATCTAAGTAAGAAATGTTGATTAATATTCATTAGTTTAAAAAACCTTTATTGTGATTTATTCATAAGTGTCTGCACTAAGCCACGCCCCCTGTTCTCTTTCATAAGAACTCTGATTAGAGTGTTTTTGTGTAGTGAGTGCAGAGAGTGTGTGTGTGTGTGTGTGTGTGCGTGTGTTGTGTGCTGTGATCATCATCATTGTCATCACTGTCATCAATTTACTCATCCTCATCTTAAGCATCATCATTGTCCTCCTCCTCCTCCTCCTCCTCATCCTCATCATCATCTTCATCATACACTTCGTCATCCTCAACGTCATCATTCTCATCCTCATCCTCATCCTCCTCCTCCTCCTCCTCATCATCATCTTCATCATACACTTCGTCATCCTCAACGTTATCATTCTCGTCCTCCTCCTCCTCCTCCTCCTCATCATCATCATCCTCATTATCATCATCATTGCCCTCATCATCCTCATCATCATTATCAACATTAACATCATCTTCATTCTCGTTCTCATCATCATCATCATCATCATCATCATCACCTGCCCTCATCTTCCTCACCATAATCATCACCGTCATCATCATCATCATCATCATCATCTTAATCATACCCCTCGTCATCCTCACATCATTCTCATCCTCCTCCTCCTCCTCCTCCTCCTCATCATCATCATCATCCTCATTATCATCATCATTGCCCTCATCAGCCTCATCGTCATTATCAACATTAACATCATCTTCATTCTCATCTTTCTCCTCCTCACCGTCATCATCATCATCATCATCATCATCATCATCATCATCCTCATTATCATCATCACTGCCCTCATCATCCTCATCGTCATTATCAACCTTAACATCATCTTCATTCTCATCTTTCTCCTCCTCACCGTCATCATCATCATCATCATCACCTGCCCTCATCATCATCCTCATCTTAATCATCACTGTCATCCCCCTCCTCCTCCTCTTCCTCCTCCTCCTCCTCCTCCTCCTCCTCCTCATCATCATCATCACCTGCTCTCATCACCCTCATCATCATCATCATCATCATCATCATCACTTGCCCTCATCATCATCATCATCATCATCATCTAAATCATCACTGTCATCCTCCTCCTCCTCCTCCTCCTCATCTGCTCTCATACCCTCAACATCCTCCTGCTCATTCTCATCTTCCTCTGCCTCCTCCTCCTCATCATCATTATCATCCTCATCATCTTCATCGTCATCTTGAGCCTCACCATCATCCTCCTCACCCTCATCTTCCTCCTCCTCTATCTCCTCCTTCTCAGCATCATCAACCTGACTAACGTCTGTCGTCTCTCAGAAAATGGCTCCTCACACACTCCTGAGTGATACTGGCAACAAGCTCTGGGCCTTTCTTACCCCAGTTTCCATAGCAACCGCATCACATAGCCAGGATCTCTCCAAGACAGAGAGAGCAGGAGAGGGAAAGATAAAAGGAAAGAGGAGTGAGACAGAAGGAGGAATGAGAAGGAAATATAGATGACTCGCTCTTTCTTTCTCTCTCTCTCTCTCTTCCTCTCTCTCCCTTTCACTTTCTTTCTCCTTCCCCTTCTTTCTCTCTTTCTCTCTCTCTTTGTTCTCTTGCTTTGCTTCCTTATCTTTTTTTTCTCTCACTGCCTTTATCTCACTCTCTCTTTCTGTTTTCCAACTCTCTCCTTCCCGCTAGCTCACTCTTGCTCTTTCTCCTCATTATCTTTCTCTCCTTCCCTCTCTCTCTCTTCATCTCTCTCTCTCCCTCTCGCTTTTTCCCTCTCTTTTCATCTCTCTTGCTCTCTCTCTCTCTCTCTCTCTCTTGCTTTTTCCCTCTCTTTTCATCTCTCTCTCTCTCTCTCTCTCTCTGAAGCATTTCCCACCAAACCTTTCTTGCAGCACAGGCTTGTGGGAAGGCAGTGCTGCTTATTGGGCCCTGATAAAAGTGAACTCGGTTTCCCAGAATGCCTGCTGCTCTGCGTTGCTGCTGACTCACAGCATCATCATGTAACTCAGCCATTTTGTTATCACAGCGTTGTCAGAGTTTTTTGTTGGCTCCCTTCATCGCCCTACTTTGTCTTTGGCGCTAACAACATCCAAATGTGGCTCCAGTCTCTCACACGTCAGCAGGAAAATGTAAAAGCCAGTCACACTGGCGATGCGTGTTTGCGAGGTGGTCCTCAAGTACAGAACGCCATTTAACACTTTGTACAGCTAGACATGTTATGTTAGACATTCTTGGAGCTTTACGTTGTCGTTTGATCAAAATGATTGGTGGGGACAGTTCAGCAATACCGAGATATCGGCGGGGACACATCCACACCGTCCATACCCTTGTTTAAGCAAAATAAATATTGCTTTTTTGTTTTTAATGCGAGAAACGAATGAAGAAATAATACACCGATTATTATCAACGCTCCTTTCTATTCTGATGGCATAAATGAGGAACGGTTTGCTCACCATGGCGATGACGGCAGCCCCTGCTCCTGCCAGAGCACACACGAACAGGTGGAAGGTCATGTCCAGCTGGAAAACCGCAAAATATTTAATTTACACTTTTAATATTAGATAATTAATATTATTTTTTTATATCTCATAGTCATATTTAGTAGAGTGCCAGATTTGATATGCTCACCTCTTTCGATGCACACATTTTGAAGAACTTCTCCGATCCTGCACACACCGTCCTCTCCTCTCCAATGGTCACAACACCTAAAATACCCAACACACACACTGCTTTCATTTCTTTATGATTGATTGAGATAATTGTTCCTTATGTGAAGTGATTTGAGAAGGTAATTAAAATCATGTTTTTAAACTTATACTTACTGAAATAATACATTTTTCAGTAGCTTATCAGTTGCAACACTATGTAAAACATTGTAGTTTTTCCAGTAACTAAGTATTTGCAATTTCATTGTATTGTTTATACAGTGACAATAAAGACATTGTATTGTATCATGTTGTATCGCATCGTATTGCATCGTATTGTATCGCATCGTATCACATCATATCGTATCACTGCGTCACGTACCAAACTGGCGTGGGTCGAGACACAGGCTGGCCCCCTCCAGCACGGTGGTGTTCTGGCAGATGGTCCAGATGTTAAAGTACATGAAGACGGGCAGCGCTGTGAACGCCGTCACGCCCAGCCAGGCCAGCATGAAGATGTAGGTCAGCATGATGAACTGGAGAACACGCAGCAAAATGATTATTACAGGGAGCAAAACAAATATGCTGTCAGGCAAAGTCAAGTCTCAAAAATGTCACCTAAAATCTGAAATCCAGTATACATACACACTGTAAAACATGAGTGCTGGTGATCTAGCAGTAAAGATCCTCGCCGCTGGGCCAAGCGTTCAAATCCTACCTCCAGCAACTACTGCTCCTGAGACCCTATGCAAGACCCTTAACCCCAACATGCTCAGAGGAACAGCTGTGTGCTGGAGGTAGGATTTGAACCCACAACCCTTTTGAAAGCTATTTGAATGAGCAGCGCTTGGGGACGGTACCTTGCTCATGAGTACCTCAGTGGTACAGACAACTTGACTGATTGGTTGAGGCTTAAAAATGTAGTAAACACACAGAGAAATGACAATCCCATTGGTTTCATTTGTCTTTACACGACACACAACATGATACACAAAAAAGTGAGAGGGTGTGTGAGAGAGAGAGAGAGAGAGAGAGAGAGAGAGAGAGAGAGAAACTAAAACTAGGCAGCAATTCAGTGGGAAATGGCATTGTGAATCCAGTGGCCGAAACAGCTTAGCTCAACCAAATTCAGTTCATTTAAATACCGCTCTTTACAGCACTATAATATTTTTTTTGGAAGTGTTTAGGATACAGTTGATCATCATATATAAAAATAGCTTGCGCTCTACATAACGCTTGGACATGGAGTCCGGTCAGCTTTGTCCTAAAATGGTGGTTTTGTCCTTCTCAAGGGTACTTTCTACTTTTATACTTTAAGTATGCTTAAGAGCCTGTATTTTTTACTTTAACTTGAGTAAAGAAGTCGAGTCAATACTTCAACTTTTACTAGTGTCTTTTTAAACACATATATCTATACTTCTACTTGAGTGAAGAATGTGTGTACTTTTGACACACCTGCCAGAGAGACTAACATGTAATTAGGAAATGGAAGTCGCTCACTATAAAAGTATCTGTTAAATGCTTTAAAAGTAAATGGCAACTAAGTTTGATCACCTTACACCTTAGGTTTTTAAGTCATTTTACAGAATTAAACATTGGAAAATGGCAGATTAACCAAAACCTAGAAAACAGTATGTGTTAATTAGCAATAGAAGAACTTTTATGTCTTGAAATCTTTCAGGTATGAAGTATAAATACATCAAGTACAAAATCAGGCTTCAGTCAGATGAATAACTTTGGACCAGTAACACGTTTTATGTTTATTCTGGTACTATGCATATAATCAATTAGCATTAAAGAATAAAATAAGTTTCCAGATAAATCACATTAAGAAAACATTCCAAGCCCCACTTGTCCAAAATTCTCCTAAAATTTTTACCAGCTCCCTTAGAAACAACAATATTTGGACAAACTCTTATAGCTTTATGACACTCCCCTTAGGGAGTGCAGCTGACACTTCAGCACATCACGACGAATTGCTGATAACATTTCTAGGGGAATGGTGATCTGAGGCGCATTGATTACCCAGGCGCTGACGCAGCGTCCACAGGTGGTGATCTTGAAGTCTCCGTACAGGTCCTTGATGGCTCCGCTGGTGAAGAATCCCTCCACCATCAGCAGGATGCCGTACACGAAGAAAGCCGAGGCAATGCCGTAGATCACGTACTTAATGATGTCAATCCTGGAAAACAAGAGGAAATTAATGTGAGTGTGTGTGCTGGAGTTATGCTATCTACGTGTAGATACGGTATTTTGCGAAATTATACATTATAGATTTCCTCTAGAGGAAATTCTTGAGGAAATTTTATGATTGCTGTGTGCTAAAAATGGTGAGAGGAGAAATAATAAAGGAAGTTTATTGATTTTTCTGCTGATTATGATTGCTGTGTACTGCTGCTCTACTTCTACTTCGCACTTTTTGTTCCCTTAACACCTTCCACAGTTTTTGTCCTAGAAACAATGCTGTTCTCTATTTTGGTCACAAGGGGGTTTATTAACATTAATTCAGCAGCTCATAGTTTAACAGCGAGCTCAAATAAAATAAACAGAAGCACCTCGAAATAGCCCTTTTCATTTCTACTTTTTACCTTTTTTCACAATTGTATGCTTTTCTACTTTTTTTAGCATGTAGCATCATGTAGTTTCTTCAGAAGTTGCCCATCTTATATTCAGTAATTGTAGTTGAGCTAGGTGTTAAACTATGAGCTGCTGAATTAATGTTAAGCTCACATCAGCAATGAGCTACATAAAAGAAAACTAATAGCACAGTTCTCCTTAAAGAAATCACCTCTTGTGGCCAAAATAGGGAATGATTACATTGTCAATGGCACTTTGTTTCAACTTTTAACAATTTGGGGGTTTTACAAGGTATGGTGGGCAGTATAATAATCAATAATCAATTAATGATTTAATTCTAAATTTTAACACTTGAACTGACAATTCTGTCACCATTTGCAATAGTTATGGATATATAGAGCTACCTTTTGCATTAATTAATAGCTTGAATTTGTTTGGGTTTTGCAAGTTACAGTAGCTACACGTTCAAGGGGAGCCTGTAGTATAATAATCAGTTTGTTCAAGAAAAAGCAATTTCATGAAGATTTCTGGTGTCTGAAAATTGTAATAAATCATAAAAGAAACAAATTAACAAAGTGGAAAACTTACAATCAATGAAATGATGAACGCTGTTAATTTGCTTATTTTATAGAACCAAGCTGTTCTCCATAACAGAGATCCCCCTAGTGGCCAAAATAGGGGTTGACCGCAGCATCAGTGGTGCTGTGCTCCAATATTTATCAATTGTAGATACAGTAGAAAAACATAAAGTGGGACAAAACTTTATCTTTTGAGTTCCACAGTCACTACATCTTACACTTGCATTACTATGTACGTGACAAATATCGGAGCTTGAGTCTCTTGAATTTTATTAACGTTGTAGATGCTGATGGGCCTGATGGATGCTGCTTACATGGTGAAGACGTCCAGGGAGTCTCCGGGCGTTCTGACCACCTCAAAGTAGTTCTGCAGGATGGTGACAGTTCCAGACAGAGCCTCGTGACCGCAGCCGCAGAACAGAGCAACGCCAGCATACAGCAGGATGGTGGCGATGAGGGATGGGTACGGAATCCCTCTCAAACACTTGACACAGCACTCCATACATCCTACAGCAGGGAGGGAGAGAGATCAGCATCAACAGATAGCCTATTGAAAAACACACTCCGATTACCAATTAAATACTGATTAACAATTTCTTAATTGAATTTAAGTGAGTGATTATTTGTCATTGTGAACACAGCACATCACACAGTGCACCACAACCAAATGGGAGCTCTGCAATTGACCCATCAGCAAAGCACCTGGGGAGCAGTATTTGGGGATGGTTCCTTGCTCATGAGTAGCTGGGTGGTACCTCTACCTGTCCGGGACTTGAAATGGCGACTCTCCGATCACAGGACAACTCCGTAACCATTACACTACCAACTGCACCAAAATAAGTCTGGAAGTAGGACTTGGCATTGTAAAATAGTAAAATGTAGTTTACTGTAGTTCATTCTGCATCCAGTGGAAGGCAATGTGGTGTAGCATAAAGACATTTTGTAGTAAATAGTGCTTTTACTGTTCTTGTATCAAAGATCTTGTGGTTTTGGGGATTTAAACAAAAAAAAACCAGCACTAAATTTGGGTTTATTTGTTCTAAAGTGTGTGACCGCTCATATATTCAATGAGCTATGAAGTGGCAGCCAATGGGATGAAATTGTTAAACTAGTACATTTAAAGTTACAACTCAGAACAGTCAGTGAACGAGTATACTTTACTGAAAGTGTGTTAATAATGGCATTTCTGTAATTGTGTTACTTTTCTAAAACATTACTGGTCATTTCTCCGCCAGATTTTACCACAGAAGGCCTCCAGAAGTCACCTCTGTCCTGTCTGGTCTGTGTCATGTGGTATGTCAGTCATTTCTCTCTGTCTTGCCTGCTTGTTTACCCAAATTGGTTAGTTAGCAGTTATACCTGTTCAAGTTTAGTGCTTTGTTCTCAGTATTACCTATCCTGTTGTTCATCGGTGCTGGATTAGTTCCACACCTCCAGTTAGCCCAGTTCTGTTAATCTACAGGTTTAGGCTTTAGCATCTTATTTGGTTTAATCAGTTAGCTTAGTGTTTGCATCTGTTTCAGGTTAATTAGCTTCCTATTTAGGCATGTCTCTCCCTTTTGTGTCTGTCGGTCCATGGTTACATTTTACTTTGTTGGCCTGCCCTGTGTTGGATGTCTGAATGAAAGCAAAGATTTCAGTAGTTGTTTTGTGCCCACTTCAATTTAAACTAAAGGGATGTTCTGCAGCTGTGCTCAGAGTTAACAAGGACAGGTGGATTAAGCACTATAATAACCAACTTGCTCACAATTTGGTAGTTTAAGACCATAACAAATCTAACATAGACCTTTGTAGGAACTTACTTAAGAACAAATTTGTGGAAAGAATTAAGAAAGTATTGCTAAACGAGGCCCCTTGAGGCTTTTTTTGTGAATATTATACTAAATAACATGCAAATGAGGAAAATCTCAGTGTGTGCTAAAACGTTTAACTGGTTTTATAGTGTCCATATGTGCACATTTTTCGTTTCTCACTGTGTTTCTTCAGGAAAACCCTTTTCATCTCTACACTCAGTTGCATTCTGCTTCAGTCTCCAGCCTTCGCATGACTGGAATAGCAAGTACCTCCACAGTCCCATTCACTCCAATAGGATGGCCGGTGTGTGTGTGTGTGTGTCTGTGTGTGTATAAGTCTGGGCATGTGTTTCCTCTGTTGGTTGGAGAAAGTGTCTCTCTCTCTCTTTACACTGCTTTAAATTCTCCCCAGTGCTGCCCAATTCCCCAAATAGAGTGAATCATATCATCTGCATATGATTCATGAATCACTCAGATGGCAGTGTGTGTGTGTTTGTGTGTGAGTGAGTGTGTTGGATAGCCATTATTTTTGCTCAGCTGAATTCTATTGTTCAGAGTGAGGTCACAGTCTTAAAAATCTCTTCATACTTTTTCGATAGATATTTCAACCTCATATAACTAGAGATGTTGAAATGAATCACACAATCAATGATTGATTACACACAATTGATTATATCAGGGTTTTCAACCAGTAGTTCGCTGCCCCCTGTTGGTCCATGGCGACATGCTATCTAGTTTCACTACTGAAATCATTTTTTATTCTAATTTTAATTCTTTTTCAAAACATTTCCAGATGGTTTGAGCATCTTTATGAATAATGAATTTAATTCAAATTTCAAAAAGTAATCAAAATAAATACTCCCTCTCCCTCTTATGATTATATCATAATGGCATTGCTAAGTGATTTTACCCCATTGCTTAGAAATTATACTTAAAAAGAATATTCTGGTAGTAGCTATGACTGCACGATCTGCGATCCCAATCGATATGCAATGTGAAGTAATGTAGAAAAATTGATGTGATGCATCGTGATATTCTATATTGAATCAAATCGTCAACATGATAAACGTAATCATAACCAATTGTGAGACCAGTGAAGCCAGTGAGAGCAGTGGCGTATAAATCACAAGCTTTATATTATCTCAAGACAACGATGTCTGTGAATATCTCAATGTCTGATACAATTCTGATGAATTGAATCTGGAGCCAGTGATCGGTACTGAGACAATATCAGAAGCTGATTTAACACCATCATGTGCATTCACCTCAAATCACTAAAAGTAACAAATATATCATTTGACATTTTATATTTCTGAAAACCATCATTTAAAAGAAAAACTACAGGCATTAATTATCAATATTTTTTCCATGAATATGATAAAACATTTAAAAAGTAAGACATTAAACGACGATAATGTTGAAGAAAAATGTTTTTCAAAAATATGCATGAATAAAATGTGTTCAAGTGTTCTTTTCACAGAACAAATTTTAAATAAGAATACAGAATCTCGTTTAAAACTGTGTATGTGGATTTTATGAACAAATTTCCTCATAAGAATGGTTGCTTAATGCGACCTAATATTCTGTACTGATCAAAAAAAGTTTGTTCACCATTCAAACATGAAAACACCATAGCTTTGTCTCATCAATACTGACCTACAATAAACATTCTGATATAATGATAATAATGCTGAATCACCAGAATGGTTTTACATATTTATTGATCTATAAAGTGTCAACCAAGTTACAACTTAGAACAGTCAGTGAAGGAGGTTCAAACTTTTCTTCTAATAAATATAGATATCGTTCAAAATGAAGTAATATGTCAATAAGTTTGATGTCTGATCAGTGTTTTCATTTTGGATTACAGCTATAGGCTTGATGATCATTGTATCAATGTATCACAGGAGATAAATGTATCATTAGACCCCGAGTATATATTATATAAATTCTTTTATAAATACACATTGCAGCCCTTCAGAGTCTGCACCGTGGTGTTTTAAGGCCACTAAGTCAGGGTTTACGGTCCTGGCCTTGGGGAAGACACCGGCCCCGTTTGGCGTTAACGAGGTTTTCCACACGTGAATCATGACCAAGTGTGGAGCGGAGTGAAGGTAATAATGATGATGTAATAAACCTTAGACCCGAGTGTGGAGAGCAGCTGGACGACGTCCAAAACCTGTTGTTGAAACGACTGATGTTACATTACTCGACTCAGCAGTGCTGGAGAAGCTGCTTTCCAACTATATGTTACTTATGATAAAAAGAGACTAAACCAGAGCAGAAAGGCTTTGATCAAGCTTCCATCGGGCCATAAAACCAGCACTTGAGGTTTTACTGTCATTTTCAATTCTATTATTACTGGGAGTGTGAAAAGATGTGCCATGAGATCTCACAATATTTAAGTGTGACTATTTCTTGTTGAGGTGAAACTCATACAAGAGAGAGTCCAGTCAGTTAATGCACTTAATACACTGCACTTGCGCTTGACTATTTATGTCTCTCAGTCAAATAAAAGCCTATATTCCACTCATGTGTATATCATTCAAGATGTCTTTAGTATTAAAATCTCATCTCGTCTCGTTCTCCTCGACCCACTCTCGTGTATAGTCTCGTCTCGTAAGCTGAGCGTTTCCTCACACCCATAATTATTACTTTTTGTATAATTGTGTATGTGGCAAATTCTTAAATCTTCTATGCTTGAATAATCATAATCTGTACACTGTGTGTTTGAGATGTTTATGGAGAATGTTACGTTGGGTGGATTGAGTAAAAGCAGTTTGATGTTTCATTCATAATTCAAAGTGAGGTCAGCACACACACACACACACACACATACACATATACACACACACTCCCTGGTGTGGCTATACATTATTAACGCGTGTTACGTTTGGGTTCAGTCGACAGTGATGGCACAGATGCCGTTCGGAGCTATATTTAGGCTGAACAGTTCACTGGCCTTTGAATCCAACTAAAATTCATTACGTCTATTACAATATCTAACAAATCAAATCTTAATCGTCTTCTTCTTCATTATTATTATTATTTTTTAAGTATTGTATGTTTTATTTCATTAAACCTTTCAGTGAAGTGTGTGTGTATATATGATTATATGAGTAGTTACACATACTGTACGGGGTGAGGCATGTGACATATGGCAACCCTTTCAAAATAGGTCAGCAAAAATGAAATGGATGGATTTACATCACGTTTTATCTCATATCACAGCTACAAGAGGATTTCCTTCTCACGGTGTAGGAATGTGGGTAAAAGTTAAATCTGTGGTTTAATTTGTATATAATATGTACAGGTAAATTTGCTGTTTATGGTCTAAATGCCTGTTTTAGGAAACATTTTAATAGATATTTACCTTTTCTGTTTCTTTAACCTAAATCTTTTAATCAATTTCTACTTTCATTTCTACTGTTAGTAATGAGTCAGGATTTCTGTACATGTTGCATAACTATGTAAATGACAATTATTTGTCCAAATTTCATCCCTTAAAAGATATCTAATGACACAACTGACAAAGCCTTTTGAACAAGAGGTGGAATGTCTTCTGGAACCTTAAAAGAAGTCGGTTGCCTTCAATTCAAGTTCTTGTTCTTGTTTATGTCATTCATTAATGTATTAAATTTATGGTAATCATCATCATTATTTTAGCCATTGAGTAAATGCATGCAAACTGCTGTTGAAAAATATCCATTAGTCTCATTTCAATATTAATCGTTGGGAATGGAACGGTAATGGGAAATTAACTGGAGCGTATATATTGATTTCGACAAATTTTTAAGATTCAAACAAAGGCATTAATTGTTTGCAACCTTCAGCCAAAAGTGAGTGGGAATAGCGCAACAGAAAGCCCATTTGTTTCTAAATGAATGATCAGGACCAAATAAAGAATAGGTTATACAAATTAGGCACTACCCTTAACAACACAAACAAAAGGCCAGTTTGTATGTAGAGTGCAAGCTCCGCCCATTTCAGTATTTCAGAACCCCCCTCTCCTTCAGTGCCCGCCCCCCCACTGTTACCCCGCCTCACTGCCCCTACTGCCCCGCCCCTGCGCCCATCTGTCAGTCTGACAGCTTCAGAGCCGCCTTCATCGTCTCACCCCTCCTCCAACATCCCCACCCCAATTAATCCCCCCAAATTCATGGGGTCGCCCCGACCCGGTGGTCAAACTCCCGTCTGCTCCCTCACCCTCCCCTCTCTCCACAACAACCCTCAGACACCGCCGCCAGGAGGAAGACAAAAGAAGAAAGAGTAAAGCTCTCCACCTAATCCCTTCTTCCCTTCAGTCTGGTCTGGACAGAGACGTAGCGATGGATGAAAGAGAGTGAGAGAGGCAGAGGGAGAGAGAGATGGACAGATGGAGGATGAAAGGAGAGAGCGAGAGGAAATCTTTGATTATCTTCTTCCAAAGGCGAAAAGCCGAAAGGGAAGGAAAAGGGAAAGGAAGACGCCGAGTTCATCTCTCCTCTCCCTTTTAACGCCGCCATCTTCTTTTTTTCCGCTCTCCGTTTTTCTCTACCTCCCTCCTTCTTTTTCAGTATGGTTCTCTTACTGATCTTCATTTCTCCTCCTCCTTTTTTGAGTATACTTTTATTCCTTGTCTGCAATTTTCTCTCCCCTCCTTATTCTTCCTTTGAGTATCTTAATTCTTTATTACTGATCTTCATTTGAGTATTTTTATTCCACTCCCTCGTTCCACCCCCACCTTTCTTTTGTTTAAGCATACTTTTAATGGCAGTCTTCATTTTTCGACTCCACCCCCTTCATTTTTGCTTTCTCCCGTTTCAAAAATGATTGATGCTCCAAACAGAATTTTCCCGCCCAAAAACGGTGTTTCGCAGCAATGCCGGGTTACGCCGAATCTTCCTGTCTGGATTACACCCCGCCCCGCCACGCCCCGCCCTGGTCCGTTCTGCCCTGCCCTGCCCTGCCCTATGGAGGATGCGGGTTTCCGTGGCGATGCACGTTCGCCGGGCCGGTCGCCCAACTGAAAAAGCACGCCACCCCCACCCCCCACTGGTTGCCGTGGTAACGGAGGTGCGGGCCCCCGAGCGCAAGCCGTGACCCACTTACGGCGCCGCGTGTCAACAAATTCAGCTGCAAACGTGCTGAATGGGGAGGGTGGAGGAGGAGGAGGGAGGATGTGGGGGTAGATGGGGGAGGAAGGGGCTTTTACAGGGCTTACACCACTCCAGGGCAAAAACGCATCACAGGCCCAATCCGAGAGGGAAAGCTCTAGAAAACCACCCCCATCACATTCCACTATCGTCCCCATCGGGCTCCAGTGCTGCTGATGCTGGAAGTCAGTGCATGCAGCTTTCAATGATTTTTCAAATTAAAACCAAATACCCAAAACAATCTGTGCATCATTTATCTTTTTGTCACATTAGAACCAAAGCAATCTGTTTATCAAGCATTTATTCCATTTTAGAATTAGAAACATAACGCTAAAAGAATTTTAATACCACTCACTCATGTTTTTCACATTAAAACCAAAACCCCTCAAACACGTTCCTTTCTCAATATTTCGAAATTGAGAAATGAGGAACAAGCGTGTCCAACGTCCCATTGTGTACTTGAATCATGAACAGAAAACGTGAACTCATTTTCCATTTTTTGCTTGAAAAAAGTGGCTTAACACATAACAAGCACAAGACTGTAAAAACAAACCACAAAAAAAGTGAACAACTTTCTTACTGCCAAGAGACAAAAATGTATGTAGTCATTCTTATGAGCAGTAAAAATGATTGGTGTGTATATCATTTTGGATAAAATGGAATATGAGGACGCATTTTACCTTTCTTCCCTTTCTCATTTGAGAGCAAATTGGAAAGATGGAAAGCTACTTTTTATACTTTTTCATTTAGGAAACAATTATTGACAAAAATGTCTTTTGGGGGGTTTTGGTTTTAATGTGAAAAAAATAGAATAAATGATTGTGTTGAAGTTCCTTCTCTCAACTCCTGCTGAAATCCAAACTTGTCCATTTATTTTCATTAATTGAATTATCCTCAAAAGAAGAGGAAACTACGTAGAATGTGGCAAACTTTTGAAAAACTGCTAAATTAAATAACACTGTGCAGGAAAGGGTGTGTGTTTATGGTGTATGTGTCCCAGCTTTGTTCAGAGAGAGGACCTTTTACACTCTTGAGCACCTGTTCCACCCTCTGAGATATTCGGGAGGTCATGGTGGAAAACCAGCACAGAACAAAAGAAGCTGCTTCTCTCACACGCTAAAAATAGACCTTATCCAGCTCAGGGGGACAATTGGTGGAACCACAGTTACCCTGAGTTGAGGTTGATGGGGGTGGGGTGGGAGTGGGGAGTTAGAGAACAGAACAATAGGATGGGGCCTCAATTGGAAATTCCCCAAAAAGAAAGAAAAACACCAAAAATCACACGCATGTAGAAGTGCAGAAATCTCAGGAGCAGGTTTCTACTGAGTTCAGCACAATCCATGGATCATAAAAATCATTCCTTTTTCTCATTAGAAACAAAAAACAAACCCCCCAAAAAACATGCATTTTTCAAAAATTCATTTCCAGAACGAAAATGAATTTTCATGTTTTCTTATCTACAGTCTTCTGCATGTAATAGTAACTTCCGTGTCACGCCACATGCATTTAAAAACAAAATGGAATATGAGTGTGCTTTCCCATTTTTCCCATTTTTATATTTGAGTGTAAAATGGAAAACTATTTGTTTTGTTTATTTTGATTTTGGACCCTAAAAAATTCTATACACTAATGAAACACAGGTTTACCATTGCTAAGAATGTTGCTAAGGATGATATGATTAGCAATGTTGTAATAACACCTTGTCTTTTACTTAAACATAACTGCATCATTCTGCTCTTCACCTGCCTTAAAATGCCCTAATGCACATTACACACAATAGAGAAATAAGCGGTTAAATTTCATGCAGAACATCGCCAACGGTGCTGCAGACGTACAGTCCCGTGAATGCAAATGAATTGAAATCAGGTTGCTCATGCAAAAATTACTGTCCTTTTCACATGATTTCTGCTCTTGCAGTTCCAACAACGTCTTTCTCTCTTTATGACAATTCCTACAAATTTTTATATTGCAAAACTACCCTGTGGATGACCTGTTCAAACTGCAAAAATGCATCTAAGAACAGTGATGTGAATCTACACTGAAAATCTGCACCAAATCGTCATGGACACATTTAAAGGCAGAAAATCATATGGTGTACAGTTTCAGTTTTTCACCTACACCTTCCAGCATCTTAGCTATTGTGTGGGGAGTGTGCTGGTGCAGAATGGCTGCTGGAGATATACTGTTAGAAAGCAATATGGGGGTCTAGATGTGCACTCTATCCTAATCCTAACCCTAAACCTAATCGTAATGTAGCAGGCATTCATTTATTCAATGATTCATTCATTCACTACACATACAAGAAGTGAAGTCTCAAATATAGAATCTTGATTCTTTGAATTGTTGAATTTGTCACAAATATAGGATCTTGAATCTTTAAATTATTGAATGTAAATCAAATATAGAATCTTGAATCTTTTAATCTATATCAAATATAAAATCCTGAATCTTTGAATCTGTCTCACATATAGAATGTTGAATCTTTAAATCTATCATGAATATAGAATCTTGAATCAAACCCATTCTTATCCACAGCCTTCATATTCATTCACTTCTGGTTTTTACAGATCCCTGACCACTGACACAACCTCTGGGTCCATTTAGACACTCATTTAAGGCGGTTAAAGAGACGGTTTGCCGGACAGCAGTTGTAACAGCCGCAAGTCGATCGGGCCGATTGTGTTTATTGAGTTTGGAGGAATTCGCAGACGAGCTCATAAATACTGGAGGGGAGGAAGAGAGGAGGAGAAGGTGAAGCGGTGGTAGCACTCTGATGGCCTAATGCTCTCTAACGTAATAACCATGAAGCTAATGAAATGAGCGCTTTCCCATGAGGCCGCTCACCACTCCCCTTACCCTCCCTCCCTCCTGCACTACACTCCCATCTGCCCCAGTGCTGCCGAGAGCTGCCCATCACCGTAAATACCTCCACTAAGTGGCTACTGTACATCGCCAAATAACTACTGCGTTTAACAGCGTTTGGTCCGTAGATCTCCTGATGTTCTATATGTCTTATTGGAGATATTATATAATTGTATTTAAAGGCCAGCACTGACGTGATCATGTTTTACTCTAATTTGTCATAATTTTTGTGAGATTATAATAGAAACGGGCTACTTTAAGCCTCAAGACTTGGTTTAACACTAGCAATGTCCCAGAGAGAGAGAGAGAGAGCACATCTCTGGCTGTGTGTTGATGGAGTGTTGATGGAGTGAGAGTAGTTTCACATCTTATGGAGTGAGACTCTTTTCCCTGGGGCTTTGCAGCTGGTTCTGTTCTGTTCTGCATGCATGAGCCACAATGCTAAATGCACAAAGCTTTAAAGGAGCAATACATGCAAATATTCTAATGTGCCTAACATAGAATAAAAAGCTATTGAGAAATAGCTGGTCGTGTTTAACATCATCATCATCATCGTCATCATTGTCATCATCATCATCATCATATGTAATGTACAGCTGCCTGACACTCACAGCTTCTCATTCAGAGCTCAAAAAAGAGTGAAAAGATGAAATGAATTGATGAACTGAGTAATGAAATGAGGTGTGAAGATAAATGCATGTGAAAGATCCTGATAGTCATGTTTGAGAGCTTTTCATTTCGATATAAACATGCTGGTGGGTAAAGCAACAAATATGTTCACTAGTGAAGAAGAAAAAAAAGTAGTGATGCAAATCATGACAATTTCAACAGAAATCTGCTTTATGAACCATGATATGTAGATAATAAAATGTGGATAACTGCATCAGACACATGTTAAACATGATGAGAGGCTTTTCTAGCTTTACGCTGAGTTGAGAATGTGATCAGTTTGCGAATGAGATGAAAATATGGGTGTAAAATGAGCCTTGTGGTTTGTAAAATGATCAGGGCTTCAATCACACATGCAAACCACACACCATAAACAACACAGCAGTGAATATAATGAAAAGAGAGACCAAAAACTATTCCTTGCAATTTAGTATATTTTAACGTGTTTTTTTATGATTACATTCTAAATTGTAGTAAATTCACTGCATTTATTCATATATATTATGACTGCAGCCGTTACAACTGCTGTCCTCCAAGCCAACACTTTACCTGTCTTAAACAAGTGTCTAAATGCATCTCAAATATAGAATCTTGATTCTTTGAGTCCTTAAGTCTATCTTAAATTTAGAATCTTGAAACACAGCCACCCTTAGCCACAGCCTCCACATTCTTTTGCATCTAGAATGATTCAAAGATTCAAGATTCTGTATTTGAGAAAGATTCCAAGATTCAAAACTCTATATTTAAGATTTAAAAAAAGGGATTCTTTCTTCCTATAAAAGTGACTATTATTATTATTATTATTATTATTATACATATTATTATTATTATTATTATTAGGATCATAAAAATTATGGTGTGTCTGGACCTATTGGGACCTGACATAGCCACTGTCATGGCAACAGGCTGCTCTCCTGCCCATCAAGCACCGCTTTCAAAGAGAGAGAGAGAAACAAGCAACACACATGAAGAACCGAGATGGAGAGAGAGAGAGAGAGAGAGAGAGAGAGAGAGATGGAGGAAGAGGGAGGGAGGTATATGAAGAGCAGTGGACATGAATACGTAATGCAGTTAAACCAGCACCTCCCACTGACTGGAGCACAATTTATCTCATAAACCAAAACACAAACAACTAGATGCATCATAAAATATCAAACATCTCCTCAGTGCTCCATCATACACCCTAATGTACACATGCCCATATATGGCCAAATTCAGCTTCCAGTCACACAAATCTTCTAAAGGAAAGCAATATATGAGGTCATCATGAACTGCCAGGATGAGGTCGGAAAATTTTGCAAGAAAATTAAAGAAAAACATGAACGTAAAGCGACAAGAGCTGTCATTTTGCCAGTGGGAAAAAATTTGGGAAACCAGACAGGGTCTGTCTCAAAAGCGTCTCAGCTGAGAGCCTGAGAAACACACAGCAAACAAAGACAGTCCTCTCAGACACACACACACACACTCCCCTGAACACACCCTTACTAAAACCGTCGGTAAAACATCTTTACTGTGTGAGAAATAATGATTTTTCGTTTTCAAATCCATATAAACGTATGATTTATTTGCACAACGTGAATGTGGTGTTACAGCCACAGATGCACCCAAATAGAAAAAAATAATGAGAAAAACAAAAAAACAAAGAAAAAAATTGCAATGCATCAAACCCTGCAGTGTTTTATTTGATTAATTAATTTTTTTTTGCACAATCACCTAATTTCATTTTTAATCAAAATCGAAATTTTAAAAACTCTAAAATTCACCAAAAAATCCCCTTTTCCCACAGAATCAGACACAATGGAACGAGAGAGCAGTCGGGATTAGACTTGAAGGTAAACAAGCGAGAGGAGGATGAGGATGGATGGATGAATGATGGATGGCGAGAGAACGGAAGGAGATGGAAAGGAATTTGGAATATTTTATTTACCTTTCTGGGTCTGTCCCTCGTCCATGTCCTCCTCCATTCTGGCTCTTCGTGCTGGGCTTTTTGGGCGATTTGATGGCGGTGGTGAGCAGCGTTGTGCTTGTGGCTCTGGTAGCCTGCTGTCGTTTTGCCCTCCCCCTTCTTCCCTCCACAATGAGACTGACTCTCTTCCTCTCTCTCTCTCTACACCTCCCTCCTCCTCCTCCTCTGTTCTATGCTCTCCCAATACTACTGTGATCCTGACGGAGAGAGCGACTGTCAACACTGATTTTTTTGCTCGACTTCCCTTTTTGGTGAGATGCAGATCAGTGTGGCATCTTCTGGGCTGTCATAGTTTATGCCACAAAAAGCAGATATCCCTCTTTCTCACCACACATCTGCGTGTGTGTGTGTATGTGTGTGTGTGTGTGTGTGTGTGTGTTTTCATGTATTTAAGGGTTTCATGCAAAATTGTGCAAAATGTCAAAAAGTTGCTTAGTGGCATAGTGTTAAAAATAAATAAAATCTCAAATAATAATAAGTAAAAATGTTACCAGAATCATACCAGAAATGAATTGCCCACATTAAGCAGTTACTAATTTTCTACATATTTAAAACAAACAACATTTAAATTCTTACTATGTGAATTTTAACCAAAAAAAATAATAGCAAAATTAAAATTAAATATCATTATTTGCTAATAGATCTTTGAGGTCTTTAAGTGTTCTAGTGCTTTAGGGGGTTTGTGAGGACCCAACTATCCCCTAGAAGTTAGGAAGAACTGTGAATTGTCCATTATTATGGTTTGTGAGGACCGGCCCTCATGAGGAAGAATGTTAGGAGAATTCTCATGTTTTATTTGAGAGACTAAAAGAGGTAAAAGATTAGCTTTTGGTTACCAAGTTTAAGGTTAGGGTTAGGGTTAGATGTAGCCATAGTATTATTTACATCTAGTCATTATGGTAGTCAATGGAAGTGGTTCATAAAGATAGTGTGTGTGTGTGTGTGTGTCTAGGAGAAGGCTGATTTACAAGAGAGAGTGCAGTCAGTTGATGCACTAAACACACTACTTGCACTTGACTTTTTATGTCTTTCAGTCAAGTAAAAGCCCATATTCCAGTCATATATAAATCATTCAAGTTTTTAAAATACTGTTAAAATCTCATCTCATTCTCGTCAACCAATCTTGTGTATCTACTTGTCTCGACTTGTGAACTTGTCAACTTGAGTGTCACATCCGTAATATATACTATTTATAACCAGTTGTTGAACCAAACCATGGCTCAAAAACTGAAGCGTTTGAACCAAACCGTTACACCACTAATATCCGCGTAAACTCACACGTGGTGCCTAGTGGGAGTTTCAACCCGTTCGGATTTGGGGAAAATGAAAAAGAAAGCAAATTGAAATTTTTAGACAGGATGAGCAATGTGGAAATCAGAAAAAATCAGAGTAGCTGAAAGCTAATGACAGCGTCGCGGAGGGATGAGGGGCTTTTTCATTTCACTGCTTAAAAGGAATACTTAATGGATGCATGTGATGAATATACTATCATACGGTAGCTCATCACATGAATTCAGCGCCTGCATGTCCAGAGGTGGAGTGTCTGAGTAAAGTCATATTCAACACATTAGCATAGCAAAACTAAGAGTTGTGCAGGGCAACAACAATGACATCATGCCAGAAAGGTAAAATAGCTTCATCTTTTTCCTCCTTTTTTTTCCATTCTGGAATTCATTTCTTTCTGATTCATGCCGAATAACAGATCCAATTCCCAGGACTGATGCTGCCAGTGTTGCTGATCTCTGATTTGGGATGGCGTTAATGGAAATGAATGGTATATATTTTCGGGTCGCTAACTAATGCTCGCTTCATGCTTATTGGCATCATGTGGATCATGCCCTGCATCCAGCAGCATGCCTCAGTGTGTATTGAGGCGGAGCTTACATCCCCCTCCTCTCTGTGTCGAAAAAAGGAAAATGCATAGTATGGATTAGACTCCAAGATGGTCGGTGATGGAGATTTGCTGTTTCACAGCTGGTTAAGCAGATCAGGGACTTAAAACAGTCTTTTGTCGCGACTTGTTTAAACTACACTTTTCTGCAACATTTTACATCATAGCTACACATTTTTTGTGTAAACATAGTATTTTATGACTCATGTGGTGGCCCAGGTTGGGGTTTGAATCCTACCTCCAGCTCTACTACTCACTGGGTCCCTGAGCAAGACCCTCCTTAACCCAAAAAGTTACAGGAGACTCTCACTTCTGAGGACAGTAAAAAGCAATGTTGTAAACGGGACGGTACTCTTAAACATGAGTAATTTCAGTGGTACCTTTTAATGTGTATGGAACTTGAACTGCAACCTCCAATTACAGGAATCACGTTACACTACCGGTTAGAGACTTGGCACTCTTAGGGAGTTGCCCCTGACATCAGAAGGTCACCGGTAGAGAATGAACGATGAACAGAGAGAGAGGGAGAGAGATGGAGGGATGGAAGATGATGGACAGGAGAGAGAGAGACGAAAGAGGAACTGGACAGAGATGGGGGAGAGAGAGATAGAGGGAGATGGAAGAGAGATGGAGAGAGAGAAATAAAGATGGAGGGTGATGGAGAGAGAGAGAGAGAGAGAGATGTTGAGTAGGAAAGATATTGAGGGAGAAAGAGAACGATGAGGAGAAATGGAAAGAGAGAGATAGAGAGAGGGAGTTGAACAGAGAGACTGAGAGAGGAAAGAAAGAAAGAGGCGGGAGTGAGAGAGCTGAACAGATAGATGGACAGATGGAGAGAGAGTTAACAAGAGAGAAGGAGCGAGAGATAGAAGAGAGAGAGCAAGAGAAAGAGAGCGCCACACCCTTGTCTTTGATGATGATGCTTTTCTGAGCTGCTCAAAAGATCTGTGGGAGAGAGAGGGAAGGGGCGGAGATTCGGCTCATGCCCCATGTATAAAGTGTGTGTGTGTGTGTGTGTGTGTGTGTGTGTATGAGTGTGTGTAGGTGCAGAGTGAGCTTGAAATTTGGGGAGAAGCCAAACCTGATGAATGTACATGTTCTAAAGATGTGTCTCATGGCTAGCTGGTGGTTTTGTATGATGGAGATATGTAACTATCAACACACACACACACACACACACACACGCAGCTCTGCTCAGCACTACAGGCACATATGAGAAAGCACACAGCAGATGGCTGAGCAGTTTCTACAAGGGCATCTAGCCGCTCATATGCAGTTAGTTGGCATCCAAACATGTTACACAAAATGTGTGTAAATGTGTGTGTTCATACCCCTGAGAAGCCACAGTAAGCCCTCCCATCTCCTGCTCAGTTCCTTCGTTCTCTCTGGCTAGTTACCATGGAAACCGACTGATGTGTTCAGGCAGACACACACACACGCACATACACACGCACACCACGCCCTCTCATTGGACAAAACAGAGCCAGTGATTTACTATATATCTTAAAATGGTACACAAACCCACTGCCACATCCACCCACACACACACACACCCACACCCACACACACACACACACGCACACACACACACACACATTCTCTCTCTCTCTCTCTCTCTCTCTCTCTCTTTTAAGAATATGATTATTATGGGAGCTGAGGATTTAAAGAAGAAGTTCAGCTTGAATAAATGTGTGGGTTTTGAGGTCCCATAATGCACACACATGTCCCCACTTCATTAATGTCCAATCAGGTCAAAGTTCCTATGATGGAGGTTTACAAACACACACAAACACACACACACACATCGCCAAGACACACACACACTATCACACACTTGTAAGGATATGACATGGGACTTCCCCAGATTTTAAGCCGGAGGCAAGCCTGGAAGAAATAGGTATAGTGATTAACTTCGTGGGGGGACTGGCTCATATCCCCAGAATGAGACAGGTTGTCCCCACCTTGTTGCTGTGTGGAATCAGGTCCTCTTAGACAGAGGTTTACACACACACATTGACAAAAAAGCCAGCTTATGTACCATTGGAATATAGTCCATATTATTTTGTAAAGCATATACACACATCTACACACACACACACACAGTTTCCTTGCCATCTCTTTTGATTTCTCTATATGTAGCTGCAACACCTCAATATTTTGAGCCTAATTTTTGGCCCCGGTTGTTACTCATCTCTAAATAGTACACTTCTTCTCTCTCTACGTTTTGTCTCCTCCGTCCCTGAGGTGTAGTTTTACTGCATTAGGGGGAAGATGCACACTATCTGTTTTGATGGAGAGATTCATCGCCTCTTATTTGCTCCATATCCATGGTAACAGGCTGTTTTTATACAGACCTACTAAGGAGAAGGCAGATTCTGATAGAACACAACACTCAAGCGATCTGTGTGTGTGAGCACTGTATAAAATGGTAACATAGCTAACAATGAATGAAAGCTAATGGGGTGTTTTTATAATTAATTAGCCTAACTGATGTGGGTGTTTGAATGGAATGCGGAGTTGCTGCAAAATCAGCAGGCAGACATTTACTGGTAGCTAAATGGAAAAATGAAAACACTAAAAATATGTGTGTATATATATATTCAGTATCTACACCCCTCACATTGTTGTAAATATTTTGTTATATCTTTTCATGGGACAACACTGAATATATGACACTTTGATACAATGTAAAGTAGTCAGTGTACGGCTTGTATAACACTGTAAATTTGCTCTCCCCTGAAAATAGCTAAAGACACAGCCATTCATGCCCAAACCGGCTAAGTAAACAAAAGTAAAAATGTCCACCAGGCCCAAACTGTCAATATTTTGTGTGGCCACCATCATTTTCCAGCAGTGCCTTAAGTCTCTTGGGCATGGAGTTCACTAGAGCTTCACAGGTTGCCACTGGAATCCTCTTCCACCTCCATGACTGGTGGATTTAGAGACCTTGCGCTCCTCCACCTTCCGCTTGAGGATGCCCCACAGATGCTCCATAAGGTTTAGGTCTGGAGATGCTTGGCCAGTCCAGCACCTTTACCTCAGCTTTTTAGCAGGCAGTGGTCATCTTGGAGGTGTGTTTGGGATCGCCATCATGCTGGGTCAGCTCGGCTGTGGTAGGGGATCATGCTCAGCTTCAGTATATACGCAGTATTTGGCATCTATGGTTCCCTCACGAACTGTAGTTCTCAGTGCCGCAGCACCTATGCAGCCCCAAAACCATGACACTCCCAATTAATTACAAAGCTTGTATGTGGGCAAGACACACTGCCTTTTGTATTCTCACCTGGTTGTCGCCATTAACACGCTGCGGACACCATTCGGAACCACATAAGTTTATCTGGTTCACTGCACCACACAGGATAAGTGGTTCCAGTAATCCATGTCCTGGTCTGCTTGTCTTTAGCAAACTGTTGCAACGTACTCATCTTTTACACAAGAGGCTTCTTCTGGGATGCTGCAGACCAATTCTGATGGTGTGCAGTGTATGGTCTAAGCACTGACTTCTACTGGACAGACAGATTGACCTCCCACCCTTCCAACCTCTGCAATGTTGGCAGCACTCATACGGCCAATTTTCAAAAAGACAACCTCTTTTTATATGATGCTGAGCACGCACTCAACTTCTTTTGGTTTGACTCATGGCGAGGCCTGTTCTGGAGGGAACTCACTGATTAAAAACCACTGTATGGTCTTGGCCACCGTGCTGCAGCTCAGTTTCAGGGTGTTGGCAGTCTTCTTATAGCCTAGGCCATCTTTATGTAGAGCAACAATTCTTTTTTTCAGATCCTCAGAGAGTTCTTTGCCATGAGGTGCCATGTTGAACTGCCAGTGACCAGTATGAGAGAGTGTGAGAGCGATAACACCAAGTTTAACACACCTGCTCCCCATTCACACTTGAGACCTTGTAACACTAATGAGTCACATGACACATGGAGGGAAAAATGGCTAATTGGGCACAATTTGGACATTTTCACTTAGGGGTGTACTTTCACTTGTTGCCAGCGGTTTAGACATTAATGGCTGTGTGTTTAGTTTATTTGAGGGCACAGCAAATTTACACTGTTATACAAGTTGTACACTGACAGTTGTATGAAATAATATTTTAAATATATTAAATATTGTATATTTTAAGTAGAAAAATGAAACAATAGCTATCAAGTATTTAAAGCAACATGTGCAAACAGATACATGTAAATATTTCATTACTCAAACCTCAAAACTATATTTTAAAAATGGGCTGTTTGAAAGCAGTGACATTTTTCTATATATTTCTTATGAACTTTTATATGTTATATAATGTTATTATATATATTATAATATGTAACATTATACTTATTAAATATGGGCTAAGAAATTAAAATTAAAATTCTCATGGAAAACTAAATAGGACTGAAGCTTGAGTTTGTACTTGTGTGAGTAGGAGAATATTTTAATATAGAGGTCTGGAATAAAGCTGTCACAAAGATAACACAACATTTTATCGGTAACATTCTCCAAAAAGAGATAGACCTTTATCTGTCTTCTACGTAAAATAACGAGTGGTGAAATAAGCAAACTTTCAGTGATGCAAACTCAAAGATGTCCTGTCAAACCCAAATGCCACTTCCATCCCAACTTCCACAAAAATTCTTCAGGACAGCAGGGCCGGTGTGTTCACACTCCACTGTCTGATCTCACCACGGTCTGATGAGGCTCTCAGTCCCCTCAACACTGCATCTGATCACACACACACACAGACACAGACACACATATTAGCAATCAGTTTCTTTCTGAATAATTTTTTAATTAGTGCCGAAAAAATCCAGTAGCTCAAGAAATCCATAACATATTGTCACATGTGAAAAATGTACAACACTTACAGTTCTCCTCCCCATTGTATTATATTAAAAGTCTATTTTTTATATAATGCAGCCCCTTCTCTTCTGGTGGGGTTAATATTTGTTGTCTGAGAGTATACTACCAGTCATAAGTTCAAAAGTTCTCATTCAATAGTTTTTCTTTGTTTTTAGCAACAAAAGTAAAACAAATTACTACAAAGTAGTTACTACAACATATTTATTATAGTATAAAAAAGTAGTATTATTTTCATTTAATATCAATTTTGATTAAATCATCAAAGTAGACACATTTTACATATCACAACCATTCTTCAGGTTATTATTTAAAAATAGCTGGGATATATATATATATACTACCAGTCACACCATCTGATTTTCTTTTCTTTCATGATTTTATTATAAATTATTTTATCATTTATATTTTAATTAATTTTATTTGTTTAGGCCTTTTGGTTCTAGGTCGTCTGGGATTTTAGAGAATTTCTTCGAGTTAGGATGTTCTTTGACTAACGTTTTGTCTTCTGGGAACCAATTAACGATGTAAGGCGAGGTATTACTGTATACACTGTTTGCTGGCGTATATGATGGTCTACTGGTTAGGATACTCGTCTCTGAAACAAGAAGTTCTCCAGCACTACGTCCACTGGAAGCAAGACACTACACCCGGAAGCTGTTTTCAGGGAAATTGTCATTGTAATTATGAAATGGAAGTCACTTTGAAAGAGAGTGTCTGCTAAACGCTGTAAATGTAAATGTAAAATGGTGCGTGCTCACGAGCAGTGTGACGTGTGTTGTTGTTCAGGTGAGTTTGTGTGGTGAAGGTGTTCAGTCTGAGTGCTTGTTCTCCCAGGGTAGCCTTCACACTGAAGCGATCTGTCAGAAATGAGAAAAAACCCTGAGCAAATAACGATAAAATGTGAAAAAAAGTGAAAGATACTGATTGTTGTGGTGAACACATCACAGCACACAGTGCACCACAACCAAATGTGAGTCCTGCGTTTGACCCATCCGTGAAGTTGCAGTGGGCAGTGTACATGGGCAGCATTCGAAGAAGTGCCTTTATGAGTAATTCCTTAGTGGTAACTTTACCGGGTCCAGGATTCAAACCGCTACCTGGCGAATCAATGCTACACTACCAACATTGTATCATGGTTTGAGGTGGAGAATATTTTATTTCATTTAGTGTCTTTTTGGGCAGTTAAGTTCCTGAACTAACATGTGCTTATTAGCAGAGATGTAGAAGTAACGGCACAAATATTACTTTTGTTACCGTACTTAAGTAGAATTTTCGGGATCTGTACTTTATTGACTATTTATTTTGTGCCAACTTTTAACTTTTACTACATACATTTTAGCATGAATATCTTTACTTTCTGCTCCATACATTTTCAGATCAGGCTCGTTATTCTCGTTTGGTTTAATTTAAATGAAGGCCATTTGATATGCATTTTACTCACCTGTATCAATAATTTGGTAATCATCTTTTTAAATCTTTGAGGCTTAAAAAACGTAGTAAACGCACACAGAAAAGGCAATCCCATATTGGTGCATTTGCTCTATGCCTGATGCATTAAATGCATGTAAAGACGCATGTAGAGAGAAAAAGAAACGGCAACTCTGCGGGAAATGATACGGTCACTGTGGCGCAGAAAGAAGCTTAGCTACACAAAATTCACTTCAGTTGAGTTGAGTTTATTTCTACAGCGCTCTTTACAGCACTATAATATTTGTTGTATCATGTGTTTAGAATAGAGGTGACTACTGCGTAGAATGAGTGCTAATGAGCGAAAGAGCTTTATTTTTCTCTGCTTGCGCGCTACATAATGCTTGGACATGGAGTCCAGTCAACTGTGCAACTCTGTGGTGGTTTTGTCTTCTTCAAGGGTACTGTATACTTTTGTACTTTAAATATGTTTAAGAGCCTGTACTTTTCACTTGAGTAAAAACGGGCAGTTGGTAGCGTAACGGTAGGGTGTTCGCCCTGTGATCAGAAGGTTGCCCAGAGGTTTAACTCGGTCGGTAAAGTTACTGCTGAGGCAATCATGAGCAAGGTACCGTCCCCAAGCACTGCTCCCCAAGCACTTGTTAGCTGCCCACTGCTCCTTCACGGATAAGCTAATGCAAAATTTCATTGTGGTGCACTGTGTGCTGTGCTGTGGTGTGGTGTGATCACAATGACAAATAATCACTCACTTTCACTAAAGAACTTGAATCAATACTTCAACTTTTACTAAGCGAAGAATGTGTGTACTTTTGACACCAATGGCCAACATGATTACCGTAGTGTGTAGAGGTCTGGAATAAACAAATCTCAACCATAATACAACATTTCTTCAGTAACATTCTTCAAAAATAAGAGAGAGACTTTGTCTATACTCTCTTTAAAATAAAAACTAGTAAAATAGTGATATCTTAATGAAATCTGTGTGTATGTGGAGTGTTTACCGGGCTCCAGGCTCCTCTCCTCCTTCCTGTGTTCCACGTGCTGGTGGATGATGTTGTGTACTTTCAGCTGCTTGGTGATGAGACGTGCTAGGCCAGATCCTCACTGAGTCGAAGGTTGCTCTGGATGGCTCTTGATGCTGTGGATCTCGCAACCATTGGCAACTGCTCCTGATAATGCCAATCACAGTTCAGGCACTCCTCCTGATGATCTGGATCCTGCAGCATGTCAGGATTTAACTCTGAATCAGTAAAATGTTGCATAAACAAATGATAACATAATGATAACATAATGACACATAAAACCTATAAAGTAATGACTGACTACCATAAAACAAAAATGTGAGCCCTTGCGAACCCATTCATGCATATGCAGCACTTTGCTCATGAGTACCTCTGTGGTACCTGTCTGGGGCTTGAACCGGTGACTCCATTACCATTATTTGTGCTTTAGGGTACTCTTAAAGCAGTTTTGTTTTGGCCCCATGTTTTAAAAAAAAGTGAAACATGATGCATCTTATATTTTAACAATGTAATGCCAAATCACAACTAGGTTTCAATGAGGTTTTGGAGGTAGAGAGTGTTACGATTTTAAGCTTGTGTAAGATGCACTCAAAGTTCTGTCCATCTGGCCATTCAGAGTCACACATTTTGATAAATACGGACACAGATTCTTGCTTCCATCTTGGCCAAGGTGGACTCTATCTTCCAACTCCATCTCACAGCTGCTGATACTGGTCTGCTGTGTTGACCAACTGTCAGGTGTGTTCACATCCATCTTCAATGAGTCTCTGACGAAGTCTGTGGTCCCCACCTGCTTGAAAAAATCCACCATCGTCCCCATACCCAAGAATAACAAACCTTCATGCCTGAATGACTACCGCCCTGTTGTACTGACATCAGTAGTTATGAAGGTGTTTGAAAGACTGATCAAGCACATCATCTCCTCCTCCATCCCAAGCACCATAGACCTACTCCAGTTTGCCTACCACTCCAACAGATCTACAGAGGATATGTGGCCCTCTCACGCCCCACACACCCTCAGCCAATGATGAAACAGGGAAACTATGGAGATTGCTGTTTATCAACTACAGCTCAGCTGCTTCAACACAATAGTGTCCCATAGACTGTTTACCGTTGAGAGACCTAGGACTCAACACCGCTTGTGCACGTGGGTGCTGGACTTCCTCACAGGCAGATCTCAGGTGGTGCGGGCGGGCAGGTGTGTCTCCAGCAGCATCACCACTAACACAGGAGTCACCTGCGGTGCAAGGCTTCTCCGCTGTTGTATTTACTCTACACTGGATCAGGCCACCATAATTCCAACAACATTGTCAAGTTTGCTGGATGACACAGTGGTGTTGGGGATTTCTAATCTCCAACAACGGCGAGACGGCCTCACATGGACGGTGTGAGAACCCAGCACTCTGGTGTCAGGAAAAACTGCCTCCAGCTGAATGTCAGCAAAGGGGACACTGCGACTACAGACCCCCACCATCAACGGTGCCCGTGGAAAAGGTGTGTTCATTCAAATACCGCTTCACATCACTGAGGACCTGACATGGACTGAACATATTAATGTTCAAGTCAAGAAGGCAAAGCAGTGATCTGTACCACCTTAGACAGGTGAGAAAGTTTGGGGTTTCCTACCATTCTGAAAGCGTTCTATTCTGAGGCTGTGGAGAGCATCGTCACACAGAACATTTTGTCCTGGTACGGGAACTGCTGTGTTCAGGACCAGAAAGCCCTCCAGAGAGTGATCTGGCAGCAGAGAGCTGCTACACGCCAGCTCTCCCTTCCTGCAGGACATTTACGCCAAGAGATGGTAGGACCAGGCAATTGTATTGTTAAAAGACCTGCTCATCCCGAAATGGACTTTTTTCATCTTCTGGAAATCGCTATAGTTGTTCAAGACCATCATGGCCAAAACAGAGAGACTCGTGAAGAGTTTCTATCCTCAGGCCATCCGTTTGGACACGTCTTTTCTCTAAATGTCTTAATTTGTCATTCCACACTGCCTCTTAACTCCATATTGTTAAGGATCATTTATATTGTTCATTTTACTGTCCAATATTTGCGTCGTGCAGCTGCACTGGTACTCTAAAACATTACATAATAACTGCACTCATTGTACCTATTTAAATCCATTGCACCTTACTGTATGTGTCAAGTAGTTTATTTATTCTTTTAGTCTCTTCCCTTTATCTCCTTATTTTTAAGTTATTTTGTATCTCCTTTTTATTTTTAATTTTTGCCTTAAGTGCATGGTCAAGAGCGGATCAGGATACATTTCACTGCATGTCGTACCTGTATAATTTGCATGTGACAAATAAAGAATCTTGAATCTTGAATCAAAAGCAATCACAAACACTTGCTAGTTGAAACTACGCATCTTTGTAAAGAAAGAAAAATAACAGTATTTTAAGTAATAAAAATAATAAGGAAAAAGTGTTGCAACATTTAAACCAATAAGTTAGGAAAAAAGTAGTGAAGTTAGTAGTGCTAATTTTACTAATTTCTCCTCAACATTAAAATAAAACCCACACTCTCAAATTCTATATAATCACTTTTACATCAGCACTGTCCAGCTGCTCTTGAGATTCATATTTCTAAAGAAGCCTCCAACTTTAATCACACTGGTTTTGGAACTCATTTCTGCACAATCTCCAGTAGTGGGGTTTAACTCACGCTGTCCAAAAGAAAACCAGGCAAATGTGAGCAACGAGGGATCACCGTCAGTCAGCATAATAAAAATATATTCACCATTCATTTATTTGTTACATGCAATGGAAGCATGTATGCAATAAGATGTACTCATTATTTTTTTTTATTTTTAAATTATTTTTATTCATTCATTCATTCATTCATTATTCTAACCTAACTGGTGTCACGGGGGGACCGGAGTCTATCCTGGGAACTACAGGTGCAAGGTAGGGACTAACTCTTGGCAGGTCTTCCCAGCCCTAGGCACACACACTCACACAATCCACTTTTATTTACACTTTATACGGGCCAAGTTAGAGTCAGCTAATTATCTTTACAGTGCATGCTTTTGGACTGTGGGAGGAAACCGGAGCACCCAGAGAAAACCCACGTGAACATGGGGAGAGCATGGAAGATCCGCACAGAAAGGCCCTATGGCCAACCCGGTGAAGGGAACCCAGGACCTTCTTGCTGTGAGGTGGCGGTAGTATTATTATTATTATTACTATTATTGTCGTTGTTGTGGGTATTGTGTAATAAGCTTCACCTCCTGTGTGTCAGCAGGCTGTATATCTCCTGTAAGAGAGCTTCTGCTGCTCCAGGTTTGCAGTGCACAGTTCCGTCTACAGCCTCCTTCACCAAACTCAGACGATGCTTCATCAGGACCTTCACATGATTAAATCACAATGTAAGAAAACACTGCAATTAGAATTTTTTGATGACTGGTTCTGTGAACAAAGCGTGAAAAATTTTCCACTGAAATTAAGGACTGGAATTTTAAAAATGTATAATTAAAATGAATATGATAACTGTGAGTTGTAACTGACTTTATTGATTTGAGCCCAGTTGCTCTGCTTGGTTTCAAGCGACCTGCCATTATGGTACGAGTGCAGGGAGATGTCCTGGGCACACTACCTACAAAAATCTCTGCCACAAGGTAACCGTTGGAGAAGTCCCTAAAGACAAAATACTTTAATTTCACAATTCCTCAGACAATTTGCAGGGCCAAGTATATAAAGACAAACATTTGCATGCCTCCCAAAAACCTGCAGCAGAAGCTTTTCTTTACACCAATGTGCATTTATTTAATCAATCCAGGATTGGTAATATCTTAATTTTAAATATGGCCAAGAAAATGCTGACCACAGTGCAGTACAATCAAAAGTGAGCTCAGCATTTGACCCATCTGTGAAGGAGCAGTGGGCAGCTTAAGCAGCGCTCAGGAGCAGTGCTTGGGGACAGTACCTTGCTCATGAGTACATCAGTGATACCTTTTGCTAGTAGTATATAGTGTATATTATCACCAATTACATATATTATATTATATTATATTATATTATATTATATTATATTATATTATATTATATTATATTATATTATATTATATTATATTATATTATATTATGTAACTAAAGATTTTATAGGCAACCAAATATATTTATTTCACATTTCTATAACTTTTTGTTACATTTGTTAACAATAAATAAAAGTTTATACTAAGGTTAAGCTGATGTGTTCAACTGTAATGCATATTTAATATACAGTATCAAAGTCAAAGATACAGATACATAGAGAGACGAGACGACGTGGCTCCAGGTTTTTTTTCAGTGCAGAGAACAGAGAACAACAGAACAGAGAACAAATAAGACAGTGGAACAAATAGGGCACATGGAATAAACAATAAATAAGTAAAATACTAAATATACATTAAAAAAT
The DNA here is from genome assembly GCA_032718565.1 of Distichodus sexfasciatus. NCBI lineage: Eukaryota > Metazoa > Chordata > Actinopteri > Characiformes > Distichodontidae > Distichodus > Distichodus sexfasciatus. The sequence continues at coordinate 105,624 of JAVGVS010000379.1, read as the reverse complement.
ATACATTTTAAACTAGACATGGAGTTTTAAATATAATTTGAAACTAGAAATAGAAATAGAGGTAGAATTGAGAAAGTTAGGATGCAGTATTACCAAGTGGAAATTGACATTTTACACTGGATGTGCAAGAGGTAGAAAGTTATAATATGATAAATACTATATCCAGACTATTTAAACGTGCAATGTTCAGTGTATGTGCAAACATGCAAACGTTTATTCAAGCAGTAGATAATGTTTGTGCAAATAAGTGGCGGCAGTGCAGTGTGGTAACAACAGGTATTTGAGGAGGAGATAGTCCATATAGCAGTATGTGCATCACAGCGATGGTGATGTGTAAAGTATATATAAATGCTTTGCATATTTAACTTGTATAAATGTGGTCATAGTTATACGTAAATATTATATGTAAGTTCACTTACAGGATCTTTTCAAATGTTTACAATATTATTTCATCTCATAATATAATTTTAAATATAGTTCTGAGCTTCTTCATTTCATCTCTGCATACTGTATGTTGTCGAGATTACAAGGATATTCATTTTGACTACTGCAACAAGGCACAGTCCTATTTAAATATATAGTTTCCACCATAATATGCACATGTACAGTCACTGTCTATATTATAAACCTTGTAAGAAGCTTTCCTTTGTTTTCAATTTTCTATATTTTATGTACATATTTTATTTTCATAGTTTTTAGTTTATGGTGAGATTTTTAACCTAACCTGTAAACGTCTAATTTCTAAATCTGTTTTTCATTTGCACTTGTCTTAGGATGGTCAAGGCTGCATTTTACTATATGTTGTACTAGTACTATCTATGTAAGAAATAAATAATCTTGAAACTATTGCTTATTATTGAGATAATCCCTGATGGTGTAAGAAAAGCAAACACATCAAACAACAAGCCGAATACACAACAAATGTCTTAACAGTGTGACTGCTATAGACACTGATGAAGTGTGACAGTATTTTTCAGGACTTTGTTGCTGTTTTTGTTCTCACCTGCGCATGTTTTTTGGAGAAACGGATAAGTCAAGACTCTGCAGCCATTTCAGCACTTCTCTCGGCAGTCCGGCCGTCTTGGGAGAATGTGCATAAGACATAATTCACGAACCAAATGTTAAAAACTCACATCGAACTTTGCATTGCATTTGTTTGCTGTCTGTACTTATTAAACTTGCATTGTTTACGTCTCCCTGGAAACAGCAGTGTGACGGTGATGGGGATTTTTCTGCCGCCTGCTGGCCGAACTGCGTCAGTGCAGGCGATGCGCGTTCCAATCCACATGCGCCCTACTCCCTACTCACTACTCCCTACTCACTACTCCCTACTCACTACTCCCTACTCACTACTCCCTGCAGCCTGCTTCAAATTAAAACAGGTACATAATAAAACCAATACAGTAGAAGTAAAAATACGGTAGAATAGGGTGCATAAACAACGTTAAGTATTTTCAGGTAAGTTCAAAGTGACTAGTTTTAAAATGACTGTACATAGTGACAAGTTCAGGTGGGTTAAGGTGGGGGCTGTTCCAATCCACATGCGCCCTACTGCCCTACTCCCTACTCGATACGTCATACTCTCATACTCGTATTAAGTTTTATTGTCATATACAGATAAAAATGCGACATTATTAGCAGTAAAGAAATTCTTGGCTCCCGCTCCATTTTGCACAATAAAGTAAATTAGAAATTATATAAATAAAAGTAAAACAGGATGTATAAAATAAATAGAGGAGGATTAATATAAGATATATATTTTTGTCTTTTTATTAGCATTTCAAATTTGCAACAAATATTTCTATACATTTGAATAATATATGTATAAATGAAAATACATTAACATGCAGGATTAGATTAACATTTAACACAGATTCTACGCAGTTAACGTCATCTGTACTGCAGGAAGGCCTTTAGGGCTTTAGGGAGGGGTAGGTCTGGAATGAGGCGGAGTCGGTCGCGGCCGAGACAAGTCCTGATTTGCTGACGACACAGCTGGCTCAGGGAACAAGGCGTGGCTGAAAAACAGTAAATAGCCATAAACACGTCATTATGTCCAAACACATTCTGTATGTTGGGAAGTAGCTAATTAAAATGAGCGACAATACTAACATGACTGCTTCTTTCAGTAGCTTTTATAAGTAGCAAAGGTGCTTTTCTAGTCATTTTTATTTTACAAATAGCTATGCAGTGTGGTGAAACGCTACATTAATGCCCGGCAGCTGCGAAATAGAGTTGGAGGATGCAGTCCACCTTGGCAAAGACTGTAACTAGGCCCGTGGTTATAAAATAGCTTAAATTTAGTTGCTTAGATACATTTAATTGCAAGTAGCCTGGAGCCTGAAAATCTGCCATTTAAAAGTTGGTAGTGTAACGGGTAGGAAGATGACCTCATGATCAGAGAGGGTCGCTGGTTCAATTCCTGGACTGGAAAAGGTACCACTGTGGTACTCATGAGCAAGTTACCGTCCCCAAGCACTGTTTAGGTCTGCCATCGGACTGGCTGACTACACATTTGGAAAACAGACATAAATTTTGCAAAGAAAGCGTCTCACCCTCATAAATCAGCAAGAATCCCTCTGTGAGGCTTCCAGCTGGAGCCACATCTACCGGACGCTTGTAGCTGAGATTTCTGGCGTTAACGTTGGCCCCAAACTCCAAGAGCAGCTTGACGATGGCAATGCTGTCCGTCTGCGCAGCCGCATGGAGAGGAGTCTCCATCAGCCGGCCTCTCTGGACATTCGCTCCTGCAGAGGACAGAAAAAATGAATTAGAAGATGGACAGAGAGTAACATGGTAGCACAGCGGTTGGAGCTGTTGCCTCATGGCAAGAAGGTCCTGGGTTCGATCCAGAGTTTCTATGCTCTCCCCGCGTTGGTGTGGGTTAATTCAGAGTGCCCTAGTTTCCTCCCAAATGATGAAACGTGAGCTCTACATTTGACCTATCCATGAAGTACCAGTGGGCAGCTTTTTGGCAGAACCCTGGCAGAAGTATCTCGCTCATGAGTATCTCAGGGTCACCTTTACCAGTGTGGGATTTGAACCGGCGACACTCTGATCACCAGGGCCAACTTTCTAAATGTTACAATACCAGCTGCCCCAAAGCATTCACTGTAGGTTGACTGGTGTCTCTGAATATGATTGTGAGTGTGACCTGTGGTGTGTTGGTGCCTGCTGAGGGTTGGTCCCCACCTCACGCTCATAGTTCCGGGAGTGATTCAGATAAGGAATGAATGAAAGAATAAAGCTGGCGTTTTGGGGTGAGAGATAACGTGTCCCAATCCACATGCACCCTACAGCCCTTCTCCCTACATCCTGATCTGTTTCAAAGGTTATTCACATGGATGGAAGGAAACAAAAAATGACCAGTAATTATGCTGTTGGACTCAGACCTCCTCAATTTGACACAATTTATTAAAAAAAATAAGATTACAATTACAAGTCAATCAAACTGCCGTTTTAGGAGCAATTCCTCCGACAGGCCAAACTTTTTTTCCAAACTTTTCTTTACTGTGCCCAGATTTTGAAGATATTTTCAAGCCCCCATCACTCTGAAAGTCATGTACATGTCAATTGCTTCCAAACTCCACTGGAATTTATCTTAAACATTGTAAGTTATACACAACTTCAACTTATCCAACAAAACAAAATAAATACAGTCAAAAAAAATCCCCTTTATGGTAGAATTACTAAAAGTAACTCTTACATTTTTACTGTGTAATAGCATTTGTAGCTACATAATTTCTCAAATTGGCCTCTCTGTAAAAATAAGAGAGAACTAAAGTCTTATTTATTTGTGCATTTTGGCTTTGTAAACCAATACTGGAAATAGATTTGTTTTTGTGCTTTTGGTTTTAGTGTGGAAAACATATGAATGAATGACACACGGATTATCAGACTTCACCTCCGTCCAGCAGCTTGCGGACACAGAGGAATTCTGTACATCTGCAGGAGGTGTAGAGCGGCGTTCCCATGTTCCGGGTCTCGTAATCCACGTCGGCTCCCCACGACACCAGCACCTCCACACACTGACTGTGACCTGAACGCACACAACACACGCCAGCTATATACACTGTGAACACAGCACAGCGCACCACAAATCAAATGTGAACTCCTGCATGTGACCCATTTGAAAGGGAGCAGTGGGCAGCTTTTTTGGCACTACCCAGAGAGCAGTGCCTTGCTCATAAGTACCTCAGTGTACATTTACCGGTCCGGGTCTTAAACCGACAACCCTCCAATCACAGGGTTAACTCCCGAACTGTTACACTACCAACCGCCCCTGTGCGTGGTACCTCTGCTGGCCGCCTCGTGTATGGGTGAGGGCTGGCACGTTGCCAGGACGTGAGGTCTCGCTCCACACTGCAATAGCAGCTCCAGACACGGCACACTGTTGGCGTAGCAGGCGTTATACAGGGGAGTCACGCCATCGATCGTCATCACGTTTACCTAAGCACACACACACACAGAAAACAGGGACTTGGAACCAAAAGAAGATTGATGTCACTATTATTGTTCTTTTATTATATACCTTGCTCATGAGTGTCTCAGTGGTACCTTTACCAGTCCGGGACTTAAACCGGTGAGCTTGTGATCACAGAGCCAATTCCCTAGCCATTAATGCTGTTGGGGACATAATGGTTAGAGAGTTGGCCCCATGTTTCAAGTCCCAGACCACTAAAGGTACCCTATAGCGTTACCAAACAGGCAGTGCAGAGACTGACGTTGGCTCCAGCCTCGATGAGTTCCCTGGCACACGCCACATGGTTTCCCACACAGGCCTCATGCAGCGGACTCACGTGGTCGATGGTCAGTGCATTCACACTGTGACCCTGCCAAGATACAGAGACGGAGGGACAGCACTTGTTTTTCATCTCCACGTGGGGGCAGCAGTGTGCTTTTTCTACTCTCAGCAATGTGTTGTATAACATCTGACATATTTTTAGCTGACTTTTTGATCACAGAGATGAAGGAAGACAAAGTCGGCGCACGCCACACTCATGACCGATCGCAACCAAGGGTAAAAACACATCTCAGATTTTCCCCAGTAACCGGTTAGACTGGCTTTGGTACTGGTAAAGGTTACCTACAAGTTCCTCATTCTCACCTGGAGGACATTTTTTCATATTTGTTATTTCGTTTTCAGACAGACCGATGTATGGGCAAAAAAGTACACATAAACAGATAAACGAAAAAAAAGACAGAAAGGTGATCAGACAGGAAAGTAAGAACGAAAGAAAGAAAGACACAACAGAACAGACAAACTGGAAAGAGAAAAAGACAGACAAATAAAAAGACAGTTCAGACAGACATGAGAAAACAGGACAGAACAGACAGAGGGATGGACGGATAGACAAATAGACAGAAAGAAAGACAGGCAGATGAATTGTCAGAAAGAAACACAGACAGATGGACAGAGAGGACAGACATACCAACGGACAAAGAGGCGGACAGACGGATAGACAGAAACCTAGATATTACTTGTTACTTTCCTCCTCTTTCGCACTCATTTTTATTCTCTTGTCCTTCACTTTCTGTTCCAGTTGTTGGAACAAAGTTGGATGGATGGATGGATAGATAGATAGATAGATAGATAGATAGATAGATAGATAGATAGATAGATA